>VDFB02377869.1:178041-410760 GCA_007258455.2 Sequoia sempervirens
TCCCCCATCCATATCTTCCTTTTTCCCTCACTTACACATCCCTCTTACCCAATATCTACATCTCCATATTCTCACCTATCCATATCCCAATCTCCATCTTTGTACAACACCCCCATCAACTCCACCCACAATCTTAATCCCTTATCCTAGAATCCTCCAAGCTATAATCCTAATCACCCATTTAATTACAATCCTCCACCTAATCCTAATAATCCATCTAATCCTAATCCTCAAATCCATAATCCTAATCCTCCATCTAAACCTAAACTAGATTTATATTTTTTACTCCAAACTTCCTCCAAGGACTCCTAGCAAAATAAATCATCACAAAGTTGTTGTAGACACTAAATTTGACCATTCACTTTTGGTCAAATTTTCTTTATTTTATCTATCATCCCTTCTCATCTGCATTAATTAAATAATATTTTTATTATTTAATTAATAATATTAATATCTTAAAGTCCTCTAAATCCCCAAGGTATTTAATTAAATAATTAAATATCTTGTCATTTTTAACCCTTCTCTCTAAATCAAATAAATATACCAATTTAATTAATTTAGTCATTTATCCTATAGGAATTAAATTTAATATTTAATTGTCTCCTAGTCAAATCCTCCATAATTCTGGCCTAATCCTAATCCACTTGCTTAATCTAATTATTAGGATGTGCACATTTCTAATCCATGACTAGGGGGTGTCATATGCTCCAACTTTTGCAAGTGGATTCTTAATCCTCATAATTAATCTAATCCCTCACCTAACCCTCTTACTTGCACTATCTAATCTCCTAATTAGGACAACCTAATCCCCTTGCCATTTATGGTACTCCATTTAGTCAACCCTTTTATAGATGCTTTAACTCCTTTTGGAGATGAAATCCCCATGCGCTTATGGATTTTTAATTCCATTTTATTTTCCCCATGTCCCTCTTAGAATTTTTAATTCCTTTTGTCTTCCCCATTTGTATTAAAAGGGAATTTTTAATTCCCCTTGTCAAATCCCCCCAATGATTTGGGGAGATTGGACAAAAATTTCTTTATGAGGGAGATCTTGCCCATACTCCTAGGGTACTTACAAAGTACCTCCTCCATCCTCTCACCTCCTCTCATGGAGAAAAGTGTCACAACCACAAAGGTTGAGATGCCTCAAGGCATATCAACTGACCTTCCCCAATCCTCCATCCTAGTCATCCATCTTCCTCTCCCCTTGGTAAATGACTACACTTAGTCATTTTTGAAGATTACCCATTACCAAAATTGAGAAAAATCTAAGTGTTATGTTGTTGAAATCAACATTTAACACACATCTATTTGCATCCACAGGTAAATCATGACATCAAGCTCTTCATCGACTCTATTTTCAACCATTTTGGAGCAAGTTTGAGCTTGTTTTCCCCTATCTTGAGTGTTTGTTTTGGTTTTTCATTTTGTGTGGTTTAATTGATATTTTTTCTTGCATTTTAGTTTGCAAAAATTATCGTACACATTTTTGGCATGCATGGTGGGACCCACATCATGGGTCTTTTAACTTGTTTCTTGTAGTTTTTTATATTTTTTATAGTTGCAAGTTTTAGCTTTAAAGGTAGATCCATTACATAGGTGGATACACCTTCCTCAAAGGAAGTCATGCCTTCTTAGGGGTGGATGTACTTTGGGTCCAACCCCTTCTAGACTTAAATAGATTCATATGTGGATTCATATCTTTAGAGGTGGATATGCCACTACACGACGACTATGATACCTTCATAGGTAGACCTATAGGTGGAAAAACTTGGAATCTTCATAGTAAACTCTACATTATTCAAAGGTAGACCTGACATCCTAATAGGTAGATCTATAGGCTTTAGAGGAAAATTTTCTAGATAGGTGGCTTTGATTCCTTTAGGGGAAACTTTGCTCTGTTCATACGTGACCATGCTGGTAACAATTCTCTTACATTTTTGTTTTAAATTTTTAATTTGTTACCAATTTATCACTAACCAAATAACTTGTTTTTCTATGTTTGTGAGTGTTTCCTAACCATTTTTAGCCTTGTTAGTTGAAGATTAATGAATAAAAAATACTAACTTTTATTTTCAAGATGATTGGTCGATGACTATCATAAGTATATTTGCACTAACTAGGAACCCTTCATTTTCTAAAGGGGTCAATCTATTATTTGTTGTGTTTGGGAATTTTCATTGGCATATGCTCTCCCCTTGTGTTATGTCTGACCCTAGGGATTAGAAACCACAAAGTAATCCAAGTCCTTTGTGAGTCATCCCAAATGTTCTAGTTTTGCATGTATGCTCTCCCCTTGTTCTACGTGCGAGCTTAGGAATTAGAAACATGTAGCATCACCTTCCATTTAGGAGGCCTTCTTTGGGATTTCATCACCATAAGGGATGACCTCAACCATGTGATCAACGGGGTATAGAAAGGAGGGAGAACAAAAGTTGTACCCTAATCTAGCCACGTCACATTTAGCAAAACTTTGATACTCAGGTGATTCCAAGTTAGGAGTGCAAGGTTGGTTCGAGTGACTTAACTAACATTCCCAACCCACACTTGTGAAAAGTTGGCATTCACAGACATGCCTCATGCACCTTCTTGGTTTTTAGAGGACACACTAGATCACTTGTATTTAGCCTAGCTTAGGACCTTTCAGTAGTTGACTATCAAAATGCAGGGTACAATATCATGCCCAAATCTACTCACCATGTATCCCCTTGAGTAGAGGTAGGATTTCTTCAAGGAAGGTCTCAAGAAATCTGTAGAAAGGGAGAATGTGAGCTCATTACCACTTTAGGCTTATGCCATTAGATCCCTATCTACCGACTCTCACTGACTCTCACTGAATGACACTCCATTCCAATCTCAAGATACTAGACTCATGACTAGGGGACCTATGATAGGTTAACACAACCACTTGACTAATTTAGGTTTGTGATACTTGGCATGTCTTCTTGTCGATACCATTGAGTGTCTTTTGTCTATCCCTATCCATGTATATCCAATTTTTTGAGTCATCCTTTGTCGTCAAGTCATTTATCTTCTTATAGGGGATACACATCCTTGAGGGTAAAATCCTCTCTATTGATAGATGACTGCACTCTATTCAGAGACCACTAATTTTTCCTTGTCCAATCAGTCTAGTCTATCAATCATTTAGAGGAAGATACACTTTATTTAGAGGTGAATCTGCTTTGTGCATAGGTGACTCCATTCTCTTCATAGGAGGATATGTTATCCATCCTTTTCGATCATCAATAAGTGGATATTCATTCTTGATAGGTGGCTTTTCTTTGTTCAGAGGTAGATCTATTTGTTCTTGGGAGGCTCCATTGGTTCGTAACTAGCTTTCCTCCTTAGGTGGATACACTTTGTCCATAGATATATACACTTAGACGAAGATCCATTCATAGGTATCTTCACTCTATCCATAGGAAAATCTACTTTTTTCTTAGGTAGATCTATTTCCCATAGAAAAACCAGAGAGTGAACCCCTTCAACCAAAGATATCCCTCAGTGTTCTGAGTTCAATTTTGTAA
Source organism: Sequoia sempervirens (assembly GCA_007258455.2). NCBI lineage: Eukaryota > Viridiplantae > Streptophyta > Pinopsida > Cupressales > Cupressaceae > Sequoia > Sequoia sempervirens. The sequence continues at coordinate 181,572 of VDFB02377869.1, forward strand.
TCAATTTTTTTTATCACTTCTCAATCTTCTATATCATCCACTTTTGTAACATCACATTTCCTAAAGGTCACCAAATCATATTTCTAATCACCCAAGAACATCCCTAGATGCATCTATTGAACATCCCCATCAAACTTCGCAATCTAGCCTCCCAAACATCAATTTGAGAACTTTTGCATCCAAATCAACTAATCAAACAATGCATATCATCCATCTTTATGTTTGCTTAGGAACCTCGTTTGTCCTGAGTTAGTAATCATCCTCGGCCAAATCAACTTACCTCAAAAAAGAGATCTAGTTCAAATTGAAATAATGCATGCTTGAGAATGTTGCCTATCTCAAGTACTATCTCATCATCATCATCATCTAGTTTTCTTGAGAACCTAGCCTATGTCAAGTAGCAATTGTAGACACTGAAATCTGGTCTAAGCCCGCAACTTCAATATTCTTCATAATTCCTATTCTTCATGGTCATGATTAAATAATATTAATTATTTAATTAATTCATCTTAATATTAATTCTTCTATTAATTAAATAATCTTAATTATTTAATTAATTCATCTTAACATTAATTCTTCCATTGATTAAATAATGTTAATTATTTAATAATTCATCTTAACATTAATTCTTCTATTGATTAAATAATCTTAATTATTTAATTAATTCATCTTAACATTAATTCTTCTATTAATTAAATAATCTTAATTATTTAATTAATTCATCTTAACATTAATTCTTGTATTAATTAAATAATCTTAATTATTTTAATTAATTCACACTTTTCTTTATTCTATCTGATTAATTAAATAAACATTTTTTATTTAATTATGTTACTAATTAACCTTATCCTTCTTGTCAAATTAAATAAATTCTTATTTAATTTACTCTTTATCATATTTCAACTATAATTAAATAAATTATTTATTTAATTATTCATCACTTAATTATTCTCCAAATATCAAGTCTTGAATTAAATGAATTATTTAATTCATTAATTCTATTTTAACGCATTCCTCTATATTTTAGATAATTATGTGAGTAATCTAAGTATTCACTTTTACTCGACTCTACATCTATTTTAATCGCTCAGTTAACTCTTGATTTGATGTTTGAGTGACATTCTCGAGTAATCTCTTCATCAAATCATTCAATCCTCCAGTTCTAACTTATTTGCATGTACATGCAGATTAATTAAATATTCTTATTTAATTAATTAAACCTCGTGCATGCATTTGAACAGAAAGTCGTTATAATCAATTTTCATCTTTGTCATGCAAAGTTATTTCTTATGTTTTCAAATACTGAATTGAAGATTAAATCATTTATTTAATCTTTAATTCTATTTCTAATTTGTAACACTCATGTCACTGCTGACAGTTATCAGAATGTATGTATAATCTGTCGATCTTAACCGTCTGTTAGTCTTTCAATCTTGATCTGTTGTTCGAATAATCAATTTTCTACAAATTGGTCTAATCTTCATCATTCCAATCTCTCTCGAAATCTCTCTCGAAAACTCGCAAAATCTTATGACTTTTGAGAGCACTCAATCTTGAATCTTCGATATTTTGCTAATCATTATCTTAGGCTATACTTGCACGAATTACAAGAAATCTGAGGACAATTATACTACACAAGCAAAATGGAGAAGGGAAATTGAGATGAATCATGGAAATACGTTTAAAATTGGTGAGATTGTTTCAGTTTGTTTATGTTTTACTTTCCTTTGTTCTTTGTTGCTTAACATTTAGATTTGCATCATAGATTTTAGTATTGCATGTTTGCTTCTAATCTTCTTTGTTTTCTATTGTGCACTTTCTATGGCGTTACAACAATTGATCCTATCATCATCGAATCAAGTTCTCAAATTTAATTGGAGTGCTACATCAATTCATCACCTAATTGATCATCCAATAAACTATCCAATCAATCACTTAATCAATCATCCAACCATCACTATTTAGTCTTGCCCTTGGATTTCATATCATCTTCATCATCCAACCACACCTTTCATGCCCATTGTCACCTGATTGTAGTTGAAAAGGCTCATGGAACAATAACAACAATAATCCCATAAATCGCCTTATCCTCCCAATCCACCTACCTATTAAGGATCCCAACAAACCAACATGCAAAGTCATTCAACAGATTCAAAATCATCCTCATGGCTGAGTATCTCTTAAGGAAGGAATGGTGTCACAAACTGAGATAACTCTAGACAAGTATCTTAGTGATCCTTCCAATGTGCAAATGACTGATCATCTCCTCAGTGAATGTTTAGAGCAAGTTCTTGATACTTTACTCATGCAAGGCACTAGACCTCCACCTGGGTGCGATATGTCACAATATTAGGAACAATGAAACCTAACAACTTAGGCTTCACAAGGTAAAAGTACAAACTTATCTCACACTTTATAAAGGAATCGAGCAACAACAAAAATAATTGTAAAATTCAACCACATAAAAGTGGTCTTTATGTTTTTTTGAATTTCAAAATGATGTAAACTAATGAAATGTAGAAATATTGATGAAGTTTATTCCTATAATTTTTCATATTTTTTAAAAATTGTTTTAATTTTTTTTTATCAATTTAAGAGTAGATTTTGGAATGTTGAAAATTTCAGGAGAAAGTGATGTTCACTTGATGTCAAGAAACAAATACAAAAAGGCTTCATTTTCCCCTATTTTTTCTCCAAATAGGTAACTTCAATACGTAGTGCATGGCATTTAAAAAAATAAAATTGATGTATATTTGTCTCGTAATAACATTTTAAAGTCAAACTTGTCAAAATTTAATAGTTTTCATTTGATGTCAACTATTGTCTATTTTTTTAATCATTTGAAAAAAAGAAAAAAACCCTTTTGAAGAGGACTCCTCTAGTGCACCATATATTTTTCAAAAAAATAATATGTTTTACCTTTTTTTCTTAATTTCTTATCAACCTCTTTTTTAACTTTAACAACCTACTTGCATTATTTTAAAAATAAAATATATTAAAACTAATCAAAATATTAAAAAATTACATATTTGGATTCACCACTCCAAGCTCTACAAAAGGGTGTTTTTTTAAAAATCATTCTGACTAAAGAAATACTTAGTTGAAGTTGAAAATTTTAGAAAATCTTTAAAAAAGATGAGTTGGCTACCAACTAGAATGCCACATAGACATTTTTGATAGAAAGGGTTTTGACTGAAACCATCAAAATGTGGCTTCTTTTATGTAAATAGTTCTAGGAATTTTTTTTTTGAACTAAGCAATTTTAGTTGAACCAATTTCACCTGAAACCACATGGCTTATACGTGGCACATAGAGTTTTGGGCGAAACCCTTTCACTCGAAATCATAAAATTTGAATTTTCCCCTTTGTCACATCAAAATGTGGCTTCTTTTATGTGTGGGGTTTTGGTAGAAAGGGTTTCGGTCGAAACCCTTTCTACCAAAACCCCACACATAAAAGAAGCCACATTTTGATGTGACAAAGGGGAAAATTCAAATTTTATGATTTCGAGTGAAAGGGTTTCACCCAAAACTCTATGTGCCACGTATAAGCCATGTGGTTTTAGGTGAAATTGGTTCAACTGAAATTGTTTAGTTCAAAAAAGTTTTTCCTAGAACTATTTAGTTGGTCGAAAGTGTGACATAACTTTGTTCTTTTACCCCAAAGCCTCCTTAGGTTTCTCAACCTATGCAAGCTCTTTAGGTCTCTCAAACTCCCCAAGATCCTCCTGAGAATTCTTGGTATCAACCTAAATTTAGAATGAAGTGGCTATTCGAGTCCCACATTCTCCTTTTTATATTCTTGTTGTGGGGGGCTAGAACAAACTTTAGTAATGTTCAGGGACCTACACTTGCACCATCTACACAATTCTATAATTCTATCCTATAAAACATCCAAAACTAACCATCACAAACATCCACTCACCCCTCACATTTAGGAAGTATGGTGGGCTTTGCACCTAATACTATAGCCTTAATACCCTCACATATTCCTCTTGTAATGACTAAACCACTTTATCACACTTCTTATGCTTCTGCTCCATCTTCATCCTAGATTCTACCCCTTGCAAATAAAACTCCACAATTCAATCCCAATCATTCCATCCCATCACCTCTTAAAGCACCTTCATAATCTTATCAACAACCACAACCACAATAGTATCAACAACCTCCATCCCAACCATGAAATAATCCTTCATCCCAATATAAACCACAACCACCATAATCATATCATAATCCTCCACCCCACTATTTCTCTCCATGCTATCTCCAATATATCATCATATTTTGTGGAGCCTTATATTTAGGATATCTATTATCAACCACCTCCTATCACTCCCCACTAAAAATACACTTCACATGATTCTTCCTATCAATAATATCAACAACAACAACCACAAAAACAATCATACACCAATCCATTTTAATCTCAGTCTGATCCGCTTCAATGTAAATCTCACCATCAAAAACCACCATATCATACACAACACCCAACCTACAATTAACAATCCCCTCTATCACAACCTCTTGTTCAAACTTATGGAGGTATCCCACAAGTCTCTTCACAATATCCACCCAATTTTCCATCATATACCCAACCTCCTCTATTACAACAACCATATTCCAATCCACTCCAACAATAATCTTATCAACTTCACTCATCACAACAACCCCCATACATCCAACCATAATCTTCATATCCTAATCCACCACTCAATTCATCTCATCTTCTGCCACCTTCATACAATCAATATGCTCCCCTACCTCAATCCAATCTGGTAGCTTCATTCTCATCTATGCCAATAAAAAAAGTGGGAAGATATGAAAGCCACTCTTAGAGACTTACAAGCAAGAACCTCCACAAAGATGTCCTTTAAATTTGAGGAAATCTGCCTGTATCCATTTGATCCATCAATTGCCACAACTCCTTTCCCAAAACATTTTGAAATTCTAAAATTTGATAAGTATAAGGGAAAGGGTGATGAGCATGATCACCTTCAAGAGTTCTACATGCATTGCCAAGAGGTTCTTTACAATGAGAACTATCTCCTTCATTTGTTCCCTCATAGTCTAGGTGGACAAGAATTAGAATGGTTTTTACACCTCCCTCGTGGGTCTATTTTGACATTTTCTGATTTATTAGAGAATTTTGTGGCACACTTCTCTTATAATGATGACAAACAAATAATGTCCTAGGGAGACCTTTTTCTAATTATCTACAAAGGTGTCGAGCTCAAGCAAGTCATCTTTCATTGCATCTCCCTAAGAAAAAAAGGTCAATATCTTTCTTGAGAATCTTCAAATTGAGCTAGCTTATCAATTGTGTCTTCATTGTGCATCTACCTTTGCCAAGGTCAATAACAAGGATTTCATCATTGAAAAAGCACTCATAGCTAAGGGATTAGTCAAAATTTATAAAGAGAACAATGCCAAACCTTCCAATGCAAAATCTCGTTATTGGAATAAAAACAAAAATGTTGTCAATAATGGTGTTACAGACACTAAGTGAAACAAAGAAAAGGGTGATCCTAAGTCTAATGCAAAGAACCTAGGATCAATTAAGGCCTTTTTATAGGGTTTCATTAAGATGTAGATCAACAAGGTGTGTAGATTGAATTTCATCCATAAAGGTGAGCCAATTAGACCTAGATTTTCATCTTATTGAGTCTTAGAGTGAATTGGAATTGATTTTCCTTAATTAGCATAATTTGAGGGTGATCCCACAAAGTTGGTTTACAATTTTTGGGAGATTCTGATTTTTGCTGAAATCACATATTTTTAGAAAATATAATGATTTAAACCTTAAAAAGTTCCATTTAAAGCATTCCAATTGAAGAGGGTTTGATCAAACTACCTTAGATCAAACTCCCTTGGATAGAACCTCGCTAGTTTTAAACCATACCTATAACAAAGTCTCCTTTACACCTATCAAAATGCTCATAAAAAACCACTTTTGATTTACCTTTTGGGGGATCAAATGAATTCATTGAAAATTTAATTTTTGTAAGTATGTAGTCCTTATTATAAGCTTCCCAAAAAGTATAATTTTAAATAATTTTAATTTTATTATTATATTTAATTTTTATTTCTTGTGAATGTAGGTTTTTCACCGAAAATCAAGCTCTTTGTTCTGCATGTAATACCCCTCATACTATTTAGACTTGATATTTTTGTGGTTTTGATTGATGCTTTGTGACTGTGATTGTACTCATTATGGTTTGATGATGTTAGTGGATTTCAGTAAAATATTATGATGCGGTAATTTAGTAATTTATTTTATGATATGATCTGTTAGTTTTGAAATGATATTTCATCATTGATATTGTAATTGTTAGAATAGATGTGATGAGAGCGCAGTGTAGCACCACTCATTTACGAGTGCCCTACTATGTTGTAATTCCTTCTCACGATATAATGTTTTTGATTATATATATACATGTGTTACTTGACGGTTATTTGTATGTAGGATTTGCATGAATAAGTCTCGATTCCACCTGCTTCAGTAAGACAGGGCGAGCATTAAATTAACCCAATAGGTAAAATGTTGAAAAAGGGAGTTGATTTGGAAGTGTCCCCATCCCAAGTCCGTCGTCTTGTTGTGAGTTGTTGTGTCATGACTGAGGTTTTGTCCTTGTTGTTGTGGAGTTTGATTGTTGAGTATTTATTTTATTTATGGTTAGTGTTTATTTAATTAATCTTATTTTATAAGATTAATTAATGTTTTGTTATTTTTGATTAATTGTGAGCTAGCTAAATGTTGAATTTTAACTATATTGTAATTAGAAAATTTATTTAATTAATTAAGAATGTAAGAAATTAATTTAAATGAATATTGATGATGATAATTAAATACTATCATTTTCTTAATACTAAATTAGAAAATCTTGTGTGGATAATATCTTGAGAAAATAATTAAATTTTAATTAAAGTTGTAGATAAGTGTGTGCTTTTAAAAGCTAGAAAAAGGATCAATGAGAAAGGAGGATTTTTATGAGAGAGTTTTTACACACACAGAGGAGTTTTTCTGTTGTTTTGGTCTGTAAAAGAAAAGAAAAGAAAAATAGTTTTCTGTGTTTTCTGGGTAAAAGAATTGTTGTTGAAGAAAAGAGAGATTCAGAAGAGAGTTGAAGGAAGGGATCGAGAAGAGGCTACAAAAGGGATTCTATATTGATTGAAGGACTCTAGGTTTTCTTCTTTTAAGTTATTATTATTTTATTGTTGTATAAGTAAAATCTGGTTTGTTGTGTTTGAAAATCCATTCCTCTATTTCTATTGAAAGTGGTTTTGTGATTGAAAACTTGTTTATTTTAAATCTTTGAATCCTCTATAGGAAATTATAGTGAAACCTTCAAGATTTCTTCAATAAAACTTAGAGGTGGAAATAATTGTTTTGAAAATAAAATTCTTTTAGTAGTTAAAATTTGTATATCCAGATCTATATTGAGTCTGTTAGGAAAACAATTTATTTATATGATTTGTTTTGAATCTCTCTCTATATATATAGATAAATGTATATATATATTTGATTCTTTTAATATATATATATATATATATATTTATATATAGTTCAAATTTCGAAATATTATGTATTGAATAAATAATTATGCATTTTAATTGTGATTATTTCAAAATTATTCATAAGCGAAATTCATGTGAAAATTATATTAAAAATAAATTTAATTTCAAATAAAAATTTTAATTTTAAAAAATTCATTGGGGGTGGGAGGTTGGCTGAAGCTGTACCCCCCATGGCCCCATGAGGGTGACTATGCACAGTCACCACAGCTGTGCATAGCAGCCGAGGCTGCTGGGCTCAGTCCGTGGGGACTGCGGCCTCCCCACAGTGGGAGGTACGTAGTACCTCCGCCTGTGTGGAGGTCCGGGCCAAATAAAATTTGCTTTATTTTATTTATTTTTAATTGTTTCTTTTAATGCATTTTTTGAGTTCGATTATATATATATATATATCTATATATATATATATGTATATATATGTATGTATATATGTATATATATTTAAATTATAATTTTAAAAGATGATATTTAATTAATATATATTAATTTCATAATTTTAAAGCATGATATTTATTTAATGTTTTCATAAAATGATTTTTTTAATATTATATATATATATATATATATATTTATATATATAAAAACACATAAAAGCATATGTAAGTATATGTATATAATTGCATTTATATGTGTAGTTGGTTGGATATGTTGTGGATGAGAAATTAATATGATAATTTTTACAAGTTATAATATTATAGTCTAATTGAGGAAATTGGGAATATGCTATGTGATTATTATTAAATTGATTGGTTACAATTAAAAGATGCAATGTTATAGGGAAATTGTGCAAATTAGAAATAAACTTTATGCTTTGAATTTAATCAAACTTTCTCGAGTTATTGATTTATGAAGTTGGTGGAGTTTATTGTGCCTTGTAGTTTGTTTGATGTTGTTTATGGTTTATTCACTCTTGAGATTATTCTTTTTATTTAATTTATTTTCTTAAATTGGGTTTATGTCATGTGGGAAACCCTAGATTTATTTTTATCTTTCATAGGAACCTAAGTTGTTGTTTAGGACTTCCAGAGGTGAGAATATTGATGTTGTATGGATCTTGCAATTTTGATATTTGGCCTATGTTTTGACTAAGGTTGTGATTTGGGTTACATGTGGATTGTACCGTTTTGTGGATGTGTTTCATATGCTTTGGCAATATGGTTATGCCTCGTGGAGGATCCATGTGATTGGTTCAATATTTCTTGTTGGTACAATCCTTTTTGTGTTGGGTATTTTTGTGTTTGAGTGTCTAGAGAGAGTGGCTCTAGTGGGGGCTGGTGCACAAAGGGGCTATCAGGGTAACCCACATAGAGTTAGAGTAATCAGTGATAACCTAAGTAATAAACCATGGGTGGGGATTAAACATTAATAAGATAATTGTGATGCCTCGTCCACCTGTTAGTGCTATCACAGACTAAAGGGGACTGAGAAGGCCGTGGTTGGAAAGATCGTTTCCTTGTCTTCAAGAAAGGTTAATGAGCCAACATGAGTAATCCTATGGAGCGACACCTTGAGATAGGCAATCAGGAGAACCATAGATGGAGGCGGTACCTTGAACTAGGTTTTCAGGATAATCCATGTAGAGATGGAGGTGGCACCTTGTGATAGGTTGTCTGGATAATCCATGTGAAACCATGTGATGACACTCTCCTCTAACATTCCATTTGTATTACTTTATCGAAGTCCTCTGGAAGTCATCTTTGATATTATGTCTTGAATCTTATTGATGATGTGTTTATATGAGTTACAGTTGTATCATCTGTAAAGTGATTTAATGCTATGTTTCGAAAGTGGTCTACTGTTATGTCTTTTGGTGATTTATCGTGGTTTAGTTTCTATCTGGTATGGAGCTAGTTTTGAGTTACTATTGATGTGCTTGGTCAGGGATCCTTCCTTGTTAACTCCCAGCATGGGGGTGGTTGTGTGGAATGTGCTTCGCACCCCGTTGGGTTCCCTTTGGTTGTAGTTGTGTCTTTTATTGTAGGGTTTTGTCAGATGTTGTTGATCCAGTGTTCTTGTGTTCCAGATGTATGTTTATACTTCGGATGTAATGTATTCATTGATGTATTGTCTCCCACATGTGTTGGGATGACCTTGATTTAATTTTTTATATGTTCATTATGTTGTACTATCATATTGATGTAATGTATATTCAGGCCATGTAATCAGTAGTAAACTATCATTTGTAATTGCTAATTAGGTTATGTTGTATCTATGGGATATCTATATATATATTTATTATCCCTATGATTGATTCATTTGTGTTTTGCATATATGGTTTAATATGGATTACTTTTATTAATGTGGTTATTGTTAATGGATGTTTTAAATGGTGATGTGAGAATGAATGGTTTTACGTAATTGTTTCATCTATTATCTTTGTTATGGGTTAGTATAGCAATGTCACCTCGTATACCCCAAGGGATTTAGTGGTGCAACTTAGATCATTGTTATGTTGGAATGCTTAAGTACATTTAATATGTTCTTTTTTAAAAAAAAATTGTTGCATCTTTATTAGTTCCTTTGGGGTTTGCATGGTGGGGCGTTACACTGCACATGTGGAAAAATAGAAGATTATCAATTTTTTTTTTGAAAAATATGAGTGCACCAGATACTGAAGTCCTTGATCCAACAAAAAAAAATTGAATTTCACTACATACAAAAAAGGTTGTGTTATGTGGTTTGCCTATGTATGGATTGTAATTGGTTTGACTTCAAAACTTGATTAAGGAAAAAATATTCAATAAAACATTATGAAACCAATTTGAAGCACTAGATATTGTAGTTACAAATCTAAATTTGAAAAAATTAGAATTTTATCCTTCATGGAAAAAAATCTGTGTTATACAGTGAGTGTCACTCCTTCGAAGGAGATGGAAAAAGAAGTGCAATTTGATTCTAAATTTTTTGAAAAAATATATTTAGAATCTACAGACAAAATGTCACAAATCATTAGTTTACATCATCTTCAAATTCCTCATAGTTTATCTACTATAGGTTCCTAAAAGTGAAGATTTAGTTAGAAAAAATCAATTCAGTGTCCAGTTTGGCAAAAAATTGTAAACCAATATTGTGGGATCACCCTAGACTATATGCCCTAATATGAAAAGTCTAAGCTTCTAAAAACTAACAAACTATAATAGAGATTTATAGGAAAATCTGGGAAGGGAAGAGTGTTGTGTACTTGTCCATACAAATTGATTTCAACCACTATAGGAGGACATGCACACCTTAGGTCATCCCAATCCTTATAGGGGTATCCTACTCAACTTTTGTAGTCCTTTGATGACAAATTTGAGATCTATGTTACCACTTGCAGAGTTGTCAAATCACTGTTGAATAATTATTTGGCAATTTTTCATGAGTTGAAAAGATGTAGGGCTTCAAATTCAAAAATGAATGAATTATATTCAAATTTCCTTCAATCCTCTATAAACTTGAAATCTGTACAACCACAAAAAGAAGAAATTTTGTGTCATTTAGGAGCTTGCCTTTGTCAAACCTTGAGTTAGTGTTTCCACTTCCACAATAGAAATGGCAATGATAAAAATGGATAATTGATAGGAAGGAATGATGAATCAACAATTTACTTCAACTCACCACCCTTCAATGACTTCCTTGAAGGATTGAAGTCATGCCCATCACTTCAAGGTATTGGATCTTGCTTGATTGATTGCTTGAATTTCTTGGAGGCCTACAACAAGGGTTATCCTTCACAAACAATGATAACATAAATACACATGAACTCATGTAACATTGGACATGATGTTAGGATTTGGAATTGCTACAATAAAGCTTTGAAATGTTGATCTTGACAATAGTTATTGCTCGTAAATTTTTGTAATTTCAAATGGTGTAAAGACTAGGTATTTATAGGAATTTCTCAAAAATTATTGGAAATTAAATCCCAATCGTGGCCCCATTTTCTAGGACATAAGGTATCAGGGGAAAAAAATTGAATGGATGCATTTGCTCAGTGCTTGTAATTTCTTGGAAAATGTTAAAAATAGGCTATAGAATGCATAATTTAGGAAATTAGGGACCCAATTAGGCTTAATAATATAGGGGGGACAAAAAATAGTGTGAAATTATCAAGGGTGACAATTTATGACGCTACATTAAGTGTATCCAAGTATCAAAAACATTTCAAAGTCATGAAACTACACCCACTCTATCTGTAGCTAATGCCATATATGTGCCTTAAGGAGCACAATATCCTCCCAACCAAGGTAATGATAAACATAATTTTAGACCTTTAGGAGAACCACTCGATGTTGTCTTCTAAAAGTTAGTCCAAGCTAATGTGGTTACATTTCCAGTCACCCAACCATTTGATGAGTCCAAACCAAAGCCTAATTAGTATAAGGATAATGAGTATTGTGACTATCATAGGATCAAAGGTCATTCTATAAATAAATGTATGAAGCTTAAGAATTATGTCCAAGATCTTATTGATTGAGGGTATATCACTATTAAGGGTAACCAGTCTACCTCTTCCAATTCTCAGTTGCAGATATACCAAAATGCCTTCCCTAATCATAATCAAGGAGTTAGTTCATCCAATGCAAATATTGGTTCAAACAATAATCAAAACAATTGAACTAATCATGTGTATTGTACTAAATTTCCTTTAATTATGACAATATAATCGGTTGTATTATGCAAGTTGATCCACGAGTGTACATGATTTGAGTGAAGGCTAAGGAACCATAATGTGCAATTGCCACTTGACACAATCACATATCAGTCCTCGATGCATCAAATTCATCCCAACAACCACCTATAAACCAAAAATACAATATCCTAGATCACCTTGGAAAGACTCCTGCTTAAATGTCCCTTTTGGATTTATTGAAGTCTTCCCATATCCATCAAGAAATCCTTACCAAACATTTATAGGATGCATGTGTATGTAATTACATAGATCCCACTTAGTTTCAACCTCTTGTGGGACATTTATCAACTACATACAAGTTGGAATTTAGTCAAAAAGATATGCCACCCATTGATCCCACTCATAATCGTTCCTTTCACATTAAAGTTTTTATTTCTAAACATAAGGTGAAGCATGTCTTGCTATATATTGGTTTTTCCCTTAAATTATTTACATTAAAGTTCATTAAACAAGTGGGGTATACTCAGGCTGATTTGGATAATCAAGTAATTAAAATCAAGGATTATGAAAATGTTAAGAGAGATTTAAAAGGCACATTTTTCCTTCCTATTCAGGTTGGTCTTGCTATGCAATACACATGTCATGTCCTTGATCTTGACCTTCCATATAATCTTTTCCTTGGCTGCCCATGGATTAATGCCATGAAAGCTTCCCCCTCCACCTATCACCAGTCCTTTAAGTTCCCCCATAATGGAATTGAGGTCACCATCCATACTGATCTGCATCCTTTTGAGTATTGTGATGCTCTTCAGGTATCATTTCCCCATTGTTGATATTGTCCAGGTGTTGAATTTTCACCTTCCAATACAACTCCATCATCCTCCTATATCGATCTCGACACACTCCTTGCATCTTCCACACCATCTTCCTCTCTTGAATCCACCTTTGCCAAGGTCAAGATCATCAAAAAAGGTTGTGGAGAGTATGAAATGAGTACCACACTTAATGTGGGTGCCATGCCCCCTCTCCATGCACATATAGATTCCCATCTTCATCTTCAAAATAATAAGAGAATACAGTTAAAACATGGGATCAACCACCTTTTAGTCTAATGGAAATTTAGCATAGGAACAAACTGAAGAGGATATTAGCCAATAGGCATACTGTGAGGAACCCAAGATTTCTCCTACTCTTTTGGAATATTTTCAAGAAGCATATCCAATTGACCATTAAATGACACAAAAGGTTAACTACCAAGGAGGGGATTGGGGGTAAATGAACAAGATATCCCCAAACCTATTGAATTACCAACTCAACTAAAATATCAAAGAATATGATATGATAAGAAGCAAAAGAATCCTACATTTTCATCTAACACATCAAACAACATCAATACGAAATATCATTGAGGACATCCCTAAAGAAGAATTTATCAAAATTTCCTATGATGATTTGGATGTCTCTTCCTTCCTTTCCAAATCCATCTTTACAATTGGAATTTCCCTCCACCATCCCAAATTGATTTATTAGGACCAATGAGGAACCACACCTATTGATGTCTTTCCTAATGATGAGGCATATATACATTTCATGGGTTTGGAGGAGGATTATCCATTAGGCTTCGTCTTTGAGATTGATCAAGGTACTTACTTTGTGGAAGATGAACTACTTAATTGCAAAATTAAGAAACAAGAAAATAAACAAGGGTCTTCTAGTGAAAACCTCCTTGAGACACTTTTAGACCAATCAAAATTAAAAAAAAACAAAGGGTGCATCCTTTGATGAAAAAATATCTAAGGTGTTAGATGATGGGGACGTTCATCTTCCCCTTATGGGTACTCATTTATTTGAGAGATCCTCCATTTTTATTGAAAAGACCAAATAAATTAATATGAGCACTAAAGAAGAACTAGAGATTACATATGTAGCCAAATATTTATCAGAGGATGAGTATTAGGGATTTTCCAAGCTCCTTTAGAATGGCTCATCAACTTTGCATGGTCCTACTTTGACATTCCAGAACTAGATCTTGTACTTGTAGCTCATCATTTGGATGTGCATCCTGATGAAAATCCATTCAAACAAAATCTCCATAAAATGCATCCAAAAGTTTCTTTACTTGTCAAAGTCAAGTTTTGAATAGTTATTGGTTGTTGGATTTATATGACCCATCGATTATTCTGATAGGATATCTAATATAATTCCTATTGCTAAACCAACTAGGGGTATCTGCATTTGCACCAGTTTCTAAGATTTGAATAAATCATGTCCTTAAGATTATTTCATGCTCCCAAATATTGATATCCTTATTGATCTCATAGTAGGTCATGCCATGTTATCTTTATTGAATAGTTTTTGTGGATATAATAAAATTTGAATTGTAGCTAAGGATCAACACAAAATAGCATTTACTACTCGCTAGGGTACTACCATTTGGTTTAAAGAATGTTGGGGCTACATATCCTTGTGCAATGAAATTTATCTTTCATGACCTTATTCATATGATAATGGAAGACTATGTTGATGATTTTTTATGTAAATCTAGAACCCATGAAGAGCATCCTAAGATCCTAGAGAAAAAAAATCATCTGCTTAGAACAATATCAGCTTCGCATTAATCCTAAGAAGTGTGTCTTTGACATCACATCAGAAAATATCTGGGGATTTATTGTATCTAGACAAGGCATAGAAGTTGACCTTTCTAAGGTAAAATCTATCATGAATATGCATCCTCCCAATACCTTAATATAGTTGAGGAGTTTAAAAGAAAAACTTCAATCCATTTGATGCTTCATTGCTCAACTTGCAAACAATTGTCAGCCATTCACACACCTACTTCATAAGGATACAAATTTTAAGTGGGATTCATCATGTTAGTAGGGGTTCAATAAGATCAATTAATATCTTGATAATCCTCCAATTCTTATTCCTCATATAGTAGGAAAACCATTGTTGCTCTATATTTTTGCTACTTCAATTGCACTAGGGGCACTTTTAGCACAACATGATGAGAACAAGAAGGAGAGAGCTATTTATTATATCAATCACACTCTTGTTGGGTATGAAATCAATTATACTCCAATGGAAAAAACATGCCTACTAGTGGTCTTCAGTTTATAGAAGCTTAGACACTACATGCTCAATCATCACATCAAGCTCATTTCTAAATTTAATCCACTCAAGTATCTAGTATCTAGAACATCATTAACTGGACATATGGATAAGTGGGTGATGATTCCGAGTGAGTTTGATATCAAGTATGTAGATCATAAAGCAATCAAAGGTCAAGATATTATAGATCAATTAGTTGATGCTCCCTTGGTGGATGCTTATCCCTTGGTTGTTGAATTTCATAATGAGTCAATTTTTCTATTTTAGATAATGAGCCTTGAAAGCTTTATTTTGATGGACCATACACACAACATGGTGCAAGTACGAGAATAATTTTTGTCACCCCTCAAGGTGACTTCATACCTAAGTCCTTCATATTAGATTTTCCATGTACTAATAACATTGAAAAGTATGAAGCTTTAATCACTGGTTTGAGGATCATTGTTCAATGAAACATTCATCAATTACATGTTTATAGTGACTCACAACTTATCATCAAACAAGTCAATGATGAATTCCAAAAAAAAGATGATAAGATTCTCCCTTACAAACACATGGTAGATGAATTTAAGAAGTACTTTGGCTAAATCCGGTTTGAACAAGTGCCCAGATTAAAGAATGAAGTTATAGATGCAATGGCTACAATTGGATCTTTCCTTGATATGCCTCAAGATCATTTTGAATGTGAGTTCTTTGTTGAGAAAATATTAATCCCTACTTATCATCTCGCTGAAATTGAAATGGTGTGTCAAATCATTGGTCCCCAATCATCTTGGTATCACAACATCTACACCTACCTTCATGACAATGTCCTCCCACCTGACCTTACTTATAACCTATGTCAATCCTTCATTCAATGATAATCCCATTACACTATCCTTGGAGATACCTTGTATAATAAAGGATATGATGGTTCTCTTCTATGATGTTTAAATGATACATAATCTAAGTTGGCTTTGAACGAAGTGCATAGTGGCATTTGTGGGGCTCATAATAGTGGAATGGTCCTCGCATATAAGCTTCTCTAGATGGGTTATTATTGGCCTACTATAGAGCATGATGCTTGTGATTTTTTTAAGAAATATGTTCCATGTTAGCAACATACAGATTTGATACATGCTCCCTCACAAGTATTGTAATCGATTGCTTCACCATGGCCCTTTTCACAATGGGGTTTGGACTTAATCGGCAAGATACACCATTCATCCTCCAATGGAAATTCATTCATAATCACCACCACTAAATACTTCACTAATTGGGTGGAAGCTATTCCACTCCCCCTCATTACTCACATCCAAATTTTTAAATTCATCCTATATCATATTATCTGTCGATATGGTATCCCCTCCACTATCATCACTGATAATGGAAAGCCTTTCAAAAACCAACATGTAAATAAATTGTGTTAAAAAGTCCATATATAACATCATTGGTCTACTCCCTATTACCCCTAAGGTAATGGCTAGGATGAGGCAACTAAAAAAACCTTAATTAAAATCATAAAGAAAGTTGTCAATGAAACTAGTCATAATTGGCACCTCTATTTGAATTGCACCATTTGGGCTTACCAAACTTCCATCCACACTCTAATTGG
Source organism: Sequoia sempervirens (assembly GCA_007258455.2). NCBI lineage: Eukaryota > Viridiplantae > Streptophyta > Pinopsida > Cupressales > Cupressaceae > Sequoia > Sequoia sempervirens. Next base: position 198,463 of record VDFB02377869.1, read on the forward strand.
CATTGCTAATATTCCCTCATTTATGGTTCCAAATTCATCTTTCCAATAGAGGTCGAACTCCCATCACTCCATATTTCTTTGAAGAATCTAATCAAAGATGAGGAATATTGTGTTGCATGCATAAGTCAATTGGAAATTCTTGATGAATGGCACCTCAATGCCTACAATCACCTCTAAGCTTATTAATGTATCAGTTGAAGAGAAGCGTTGACAAGAAATTTTGTCCCCATCAATTTTAGATTATTGATCTTATGCTCAAGGAAAATCAACATACCCAAAAGGATCAAGAAAAGAAAGGTAAATTTGAGGCAAATTGGTAGGGTCCATATGTCATCACTGCAAAGTATGGTTCAAGAGAATATCAAATAGCTACACCAAAAGGGGAACCCTTGGATGAGCCTATTAACATCATCCATCTCAAATAGTTTTATGCCTGGGGTAGCTGAGCTACCCCACCTTGCAAAAATACCCCAAAAAATAAAAAAAAATAAAAACTTGTCAAAAAAGTTAATAGTAAAGAGAAATAAATTATCCTATGGTGAAAACCACCCTTGGTGGCACCTTGGATAAGTATGTTTGGTTAAAACTTGGAAACAAGCAACATTCATAGAGGGCTTAATCATTATCTACCTTGCATCCCACTTTCCTACATGTTTACACTCCATCTTATCCATCCCATGTACATCCCATCCACACTATCGGTATTACATTGGGTATCCATTTTCATCCCACTACGTATTGTATGGTATATATTGATTGAGAATTAGATATATTAGATCTACTATCCCAATTCTTGAGCTTCCTATATTTATTCTGGGATTTACACACAACATCCTAATATTCCCCTATGCTTTACCATCCTTATATCAATCAGGATTTTGCTGGTAATTTTCACTTGTATAGTGTACATATGATTAGTCTTGTGTCCTCATCTAGGTTTTATCATTGTAAATACTTGTCATTAGGTTCCATTTCTATGTCTAATGTGTCACCAAGAGTCCCTACCCAATTGGTTCCTATAGGAAATTTCACTATGCGTCCGAGGTTTTAATCCATCTTGGGTATTCAGTGTCATGTCAATCCTAAAATCTATCCCATCCATCTTTGGTCTTTGTAGGATACATTCTTTCTCACATAAGATAACACTAGTTCATCCACCTATCATCCTCATGGAAAAGAATATTTGAGACTTATTGCTATTTATTTGTAATTTTTTTATTTTTGTATCTTTTGATCCTCCTACTATACCAACTTGAGATCATAACGATCTATCATATCATGGTATGCTTTGACTAGTAGAAATTATAGGGGCATATCTTAGTTTTTCATGATTTATTTTCCTAGTTGTCCCACGGTGTACCTGCCTTGTAGACCTAGTGTGTGTTTCTCATTTTTTCCACCTTGTTATGTGTACACCTTGTAGACCTAGTATGTGTCTCTCATTTTACCTGGTCTTGGGGGCTCACCTAGTGAATATAAGACTTCACTAGCTAGTGTGTCTCCCGGTTTGTGATTCACCTAATAAATAGCAAACTTTTCTATTGTGTCATGAATGCCTTCTAACCTGGCCACCTAAAATAATACAACTTGCTCACCAATAGAGCAATGTGTTCCATGGGTGATGTGCATGAATTCACTCCTCATGGAGTATTTTATTTATTTAATGGATGATGTTTGGTATTTGAGACAATTTAAGACTAATATCTCTTTGCCTTACTGACTTGAATCCTTTTTAGTACTAACCTTGTGTTTTTTTCATGTGTCTTCTTTGTGTTTACATTGTGTTTACATCGTGTTTATTTTTATTTCACTGTCATATTTATGTTCTATGGTGTCATGTGTGTTTTCATCATGTTTGCTTCATGTTTTATGCATGTTTATGTATGTTGTTTTGTTTCATTTCATACATATGTGTTCCTTTGTGCTTATTTTGGTTTGCCATGGGATCATGGATCTTGGAGGCTTGATCACCTCCCTTAATCCTTAGTCATCCTATCTCTTCAACATTTTATAGATTTGAACTCCTCTTGACATATTTTCCTACTTTAGTATGAGTGTAAGTTCACTCTCACTAAAGTGGGGGATAAATGTTGTGTCAAAAAATGTCACCCTTAACAATTTCACATTATTTTTTCCCCCTAATTTATTGGACTTAATTAAGCTCCTAATTTTCCATATGCATTCCAAGGCCTAATTTTTACCATTTTCTAAAGGATTACAAACATTGAGTAAATGCATCCAATTCCCATTTTTCTCCCAACTAGGTGTGTCCTAGAAAACTGGGCTAGGACCCATTCACCCATGGGAAAATGGGCCCCATTTCTTAGCCAAGACTTAAATTGAAATATGTTGTTGGGAGAATTTTAACATCCAAAATTCAAATTTCAAGTGTTAGCTTTTAGAATCTAATTTTTGGGAAATTGGAAAATTGCATATAAATACCTAGTCTTTTCATCATTTGCAATCTAAGTGAAAATATATTGGAAAAATTACAATTAAGAGAACTATTGAGCAAGTGAAGAACAACATTTGAAAGCATTACATCAAAAATTCAAGATCCAACATCATGTCAAAGTTTATATGTGTTCATGTTGTCATTACTTTGTGAAGGCTCACTCTTGTTGTTGGTCTCCAAAGAATTCAGGCAAAACAAGATCCAAATCCTTGAGGTGATGTGCATGACTTCATTCTTTCAAGGAAGTCATTGAAGGGTGGTGAGTTACAACACATTGTGATTTCATCATTCCTTCCTTTCCATTATCATTTATCATTGACATTTTTCCATTGTGGAAGTGGAAACACTTACATGGAGTTTGACTAAGGAAATCCCCTAAATGGCCCAACATCTCTTCTCTTTGTGAATGTGTAGGTTATAGGTTTGAGGAGGATCAGTGAAAGCTTGAAGGAAATTCAATTATTGTTGAATTTGTTGTCATCAAAGTTGTTAAGATACAAAAAATCATCTACAAAATTTACTCACGACATTTTGACAACTCTACAAATGGAAATGAGGTTCTTAGATTTTCCATTCGAGGACCCCAAAAGTTGAGAAGGACAACCTATGAAAGACTCATTCTCCATTGGGCGAATAAGTCCTTGTAGGCATAGCTAGACCAATTTTTCTGGGAAGGTATACAACCATTTGTAACACCTTCCAAATCTACCAGAAGTTGAGTATTTTAGTTTTTCAGTTAGGATCTTACAATTTACATATTAAGTAACATTGTTTAATTAGGATAATAATTCTAAATCAATTCCAATCCATTCCCATCTTCAATTAGATGTAGATCAAGGTCTGATTGGCTCACCTTTATGGTTGTAAGTCAATCTAATCACCTTGTTGATATACATCTTAATGTAACTTGGAAAAAGGCCCTTTTCATCCTAGGTTATTTGTATTTGAGAACCTAGGATCACCTTTTTCTATATTGCAAGTTATGGACACCGAAAAAAGTATCCATTTTTCCTTGCTTTACTTGGGAATAATTAATGATAAATTGGACCTAATGTTGCCTTGATTTAACGTTGTAATGTGGATAACACATTTACATTAGGTCTTGGACCCTTGCAAATTGAATAAAATGCATTTCTTGTAAAGGTGTTGCAAAGAATTATAAATGACTTTCACACTTTTCTAGACATTTATTAAGCATTTAAGTCTAATGGTCCTTTCCCCCCACTTTTGAAATAAATATTATTTTAATACAAAAAGTTAGCTTTTCTCTCTTCTATAATTAAATAATTATTTTAATTATTCATTAGCATTTTCTCTATAAATAAATGTTATATTCCTTTCTCTATCCCTTCCATTAAATAATTGTTTTTTAATTATTTAATGTTTAGCACTCCACCTTTCCTCTATAATTAAATAATTATTTTTAATTATTTAATTATATAATTTGTTCTCACCTTTCTTTTTAAATAAATAAAATCAATATTTTATTTATTTATCCTATGTTGGCCAACTAAATTAAATAATCTTTATTATTTAATTTCTCTTATCACCTCTTTTTCTGTGCCAATCTTATCTTCCATCTCAAGTCTTTATCTATACATGTCTCAATTAACCTCCACCCTTGATTAAATTATCTTCTAATTTAATCTTGGCCCTTGATCATGATCCTTATTCTAGCACTCTCCTTTATAAAAGGAGTCTTTTAACCCTAATTCATAATTCAATAAACTCATTCATCATTCATCATCCATCTCAAGTCAAGCAAGCTAGGGTTTTAGCATTCTAAGTCATCAAGATAGCTTTCTAAGGAATTTAAGGACAAATTCTTCATCCATTGTTGCAAAAATTAAAGATCTATCATCATGGCAAGTTTCTAATTCCTTCATTTCATACATTCATACTTCATCTTATTTCTTCATTTGGTTTAATTACCTAAAAGGGGTTTGACCAAGGCAAACCCCTATTCCCTAACATTCAACATTTCTCTCTCTTTCTTTGTGTGTTTATAGATAAATAGGTACCTTGAAGGCTTGGAGATCATTGAAGAATAAGTTGCAAATTTTTTGAAGACATCTCCTTGTTGACTAAGTCAAAATCTACACAAAAAGTCACTTACAACCTCAAAAATTAGAGTTTCAGAACCAAACACCTAGAGGAACATAAAGTGCAGATCAAGAGCTTTTGACTCCACTTTCAGATTTTTAGAAAATCCAAAGTGGACTAAGTCACCATCAATGGTGACTTAGTCCCACTTTACATGTTTATAAGAGATTTTTGTAGATTCAGATACCCATTTGGTTGAAACAAGTTCCAGTGCAGTTTTCCAGATCTGGAACTAAGTCGTCCAGAATGACGTAAGTGTCCTTGTTGGCTTCTACATCATATTTTTCAGGATTCCAGACCTTCATTTTATCCTTCTTCAATTTCTAGGTGCACACCTTTAGTTTCATCAATTTCTGTTACAATTTACTAACATTTCTAGGTCATTTTGCATATCACAGTGTGTTTTCAAACAAAGTGCATTTTCTTAGTCTCTCATTAATAATTAATTTTTTTTTTTATCACTTTGCAGCCTTAAGAACAATTTCCCTTGATAAATTTCAATCCTTATTGCATTGGAATCTCACAGAATTGTTCTTGAATGTGAACTTTGCAAAATCAGATTCCTCTTTTTTCATTTCCCTTTTGGGTGTGGATAAGAGAAGTTGAGACTCCATTTTCTTTGTTCAAATTTTGGTGAACCAACCTTTAGAATTATTTCTTTTCTTATTTGGATTCCATCATCATCCTAGAATTAGCTTGCATTAACAGTGCAGTCCATTTTGCATTAGTTAATTTGCATTCTAGGGTTTTAAAATTTTGCAATAGTGAAAGTGCATATAGTTTGCATTTTTGCATTCCAAATCATTGAAAAAAATATAAAAAGTGCATTATCATTTATTATTTAGGTCATACAACATAAAAAATATCAAAAACAATTATTATTTTTTTAAAATTTTGAAAAAAACCCTTACTAGTACTCATTCACCATTCTAGGCGACTTATTCCCAGTCTAGATTTTTAATTGTCTATTATAGTGTTAGAAACCTCATTTTTGTGCTTCCTAAGCCCCCTAGTATCATATACTATAAGTTTGGAAAGTTTCGGGAACATTTGTTTTATGCATCTAGCTCAAAAACATTAATTTAAGGTAGTCATTTTTGAAACCATTTCAATTACAAGTATCATTCGATTTGAAAATGATCACATTTCTAAAATTTTGCATAACATGGATAAAATTAATTTTCACTTTTATATACACAATATTTCTATTCATAAAATTTTTCATAAGTTTGATAAAAGTGCTTCTCATTTTGGGCTACACATTGTTTGCATTCTTAAAGCTTTGCATATATTGGATAAAAGTGTTTTGCATATTTGAATATACATTGTTTACATTGCTAAAACATTGCATGAAATGGTTACAAGTGCTTTTCATTTTTTTTCAAACAATGATAATGTCTTACATATCTAGATGTGCTAAGAAAAATTTCCTATCCCCTCCCTATGAGAGTGTTTTAGTGAAAGCGAATACAACCTTGGACATTCCTAATGATCATATTTTTTATTCTCCTCATATCTCTCCTATTGGTGACAAAGATATTTTGGTCGAAGAATCAATTAATGAGAGTTTTGAGAATCCTAGTTGTTTCTCTCCTCTTACCTCTTTTAGCGAACAAGAAATTGATGAACACGACAACATAACATAGGTAATCATGACAATAACATTTCTCTTTCTCCTAGTATCTCTCCTAGTTGTGAAAATGATACTTTGATATTAGAAAACACAATCAATGAAGGTCATGAGAATCTTAGTTTTCCCCCTTCTCCTAGGGAAACCATTATTGAGCAAGACAATTCAACCATTGATCATTCCCTTACTTGCAATGAAGTCATTTTAGAAGAACCAACCTTTGAATGTCAAGAAAATTTGGCTTGTAGTTCTCCTAAAAACTAGAGTCCTCCTAGGGAGAATATCATGGTTCAAGAAAATGTGAACATTGACACTGTAGACATCCAAATTTTACCACTTCTATATGGTCAAAGTCATCTCCTTATTCATCCCTTTACTTTTCTACCTCATCCTCTTCGTTGGTATTAATTAAATTAATCATTTAATTAATATTTCATTCTCTACCCAAGGTTCCTAAAGTGTTTAATTCAATAAATTAAATACTTTTACCTTTTACTTTTGCCTCTTTAAATTAAATAAATACATCACTTTATTTAATTTAGTCATGTGACTTCTTTAATCTAAGTCAATTTTTAATTCTTTTTTTTCTCTCTCATTGTCACATCCTCCATAACGCTCTTCTAATCATGATTAATTTAATTAATTCATGATTAGGATGTGCATACCTTAATCAAGATTAATGTCACATCCTCCAAAATTTTCCACTTGCTTATAATCTTTCATTAATCCTCTTAATCATGTGTTTACACAACATTAATCAAAGTCATTAGCCACATTTAGCATGCCTTTTTAGTCAACCTTTCCATTTGTCTTTCTTAGCATTGACCCTCTTTCCCATGTGAATTTTAAATTCACATTTATTCCTCCTAGAATCTCCTTTTCCCATGCATCTTCTAGAATCTTTTGACTTGTCACATCAAGTCACATGTGGACAAGTGCTTCCCTTTTTGGAACCTTGTCTTGTCCACAAGATTCTTTCAAGTATGTGAATTTTTAATTCACATTTATTTCTCCAACTACTTTCCCTTTTTCCATGGAGATTTTTTAAGAATTCTAAAATTCCTCAAAAGTCACTTTCATTCCCACTTAGAAACAATAAGTTCCTTTTGAGGAAATCTTCTTATCCCCCAAGGTACTTTCAAAGTACTTTTCCTTCTTCCACATCATGTACCCTTCTTCTAGCTCACTTACACATCACCATGTCTAAGCCACTTCACATTCCGCATGTCAAGATGTGAGGGCTTGTGAGTTCTAAATTCACCATAGCCCTTCATCTTGGCCTTGTTGGTTTAATCTCAACCATTGAATTCTCTAGAGAATTCAAAAACTTCTATAAATACCCCCTCTTTTCTCTCATTTAGGGGGTTGATCATGGTGCTAACCAAACTCTTACAAAATTTTCATTTGAGCAATACTTAGCTAAAAAATTGCATTCCTTGCATTCATCATAGCATTTTCATCCATTTCCCATCCATATTACATAGCATTTGTGCATCTTTTTCCATCAAGGGTAGCATACATCATGTCAACAATCAAAGGGCCAACCAAAGGACAACTTAACAAAGTATTATCTTTCTATCTATTTTGTTAAGTTCAACATTTTTTCCCTATCTTGAGGTGTTAGGTGTTTAGTTGGTTTCTTGTATGTTTTGTGTTGCTGCTCGTTTCTGGGACCACATTTAGTCCTGATCATAGACACATATCCTTTTGTGAACAAAAGTTGTTAGCCTATCTAAATGACACAAAATATAACACAAAAGACAACAAACAACACTTTAACACCTCAAGATAGGGCTATGTTGAACTCAAAAAAAAAAAGATAACAAAAGCAATAGTTTTACCTTGTGTTGAGTTGATCCTTGGTTGGCCCTTTGATCTTTGATAATTGTGTGTTTCTTGATGGCAAGAGTGCTAAAATGAGATGCAAAATGATCTAGATGTGCTGAGGATTCAAATGAGCTAGGTGGGTAGTTGGATGAATGTCTAGAATGGATACAAGATGAGCTTCGAGGTGCAACAATGGTGGATGAGAGTATGAGATGAATGATTGAGCTAGAATGTTGGAGAGTTGAATGTGTTGTAAAAATGTGTTATGAGAGAATGAAAGAAAATATTTTATTTTATGGGAAGAAGCCCTAGAGAAATGGACAGTTGAGATCTTGCCAACATGGGCAAGATGAAGGGCTGTGGTGAATTGAGGACTCACAAGCCCTCACATCTTTCCATGTGGAGGATGAGATATCACAAGGACAAGTGAGTTGGAAAAGGAACATATAAGGTGGAGGTACTTGCAAGTACCTTGGGATGAGAGAAGATTTCGTTAAAAAGGAATTTCTTGTTCTCATATGGGAGGAAAGTGACATATAAGGAATTTTAGAATTCCTCAAAAATCTCCATGGGGAAGAGAATTGGTTGGAAAAATAAATGTGAATTTTAAATTCACATGAGAAGCACCTTGTGGATAAGACAAGGTTCTTATGAAGGAAATTGAAAAGTACATTGTGGATAAGACAAGGTGCTTCTAATGGAAGGTTCCTGACCCATGTGACTGATGTGACCTCTCAATGATCCACATGGGGAAGAGGAGATCTTTGGAGGAATAAAAATAAATTTTAAATTCACATAGGGAAGATAAAAATGAATTAAAAATTTCTTAGGAGATGGAGAGAGTTGACTAAAGGGGGGCTAATTAGACTAGCTAATCAATGATTAGAAGACAGTTAGTGGCTAATGAAGATTAGGAGCCAACTTGCAAAAGTTGGAGAATGTGACACATCCTAATCATGGATTAGACACGTGCACATTCCTAATGATGGGATTAGGAGGTGGATTAGGATTAAAAAAAAGTGATGGAAGATGTGACATGTGAGGAATTAAATAAATGTATTATTTATTTAATTCTTTTGAGGAAAAGGGGAATAAAGGGTAAGGTATTTAATTATTAACTAAATACCTTAGGGATTTAGAGGACTTTAGGGGTATTAATTAAATAATAGTGATATTACTTAATTTATATAGATAAGGGGATATTTAGTCAAAAATGGACAAATTTGGGCAAATCCAAGTTTCCAAATTTAGGTGTCTGCATTTTTTTCCCTCTTTGAGAAGGTGTTACAAAGTAGCATAATTGCAAAGAATATTAAAACATAGAACCTAGAAGAAGATGGTTAGATTGGGAAAGATGCCCTAGTCATCATAGGAGTGACCAGGAAGAAGGATGATGGGAGTGAAGATGAAGGTTAGAGATTGAGGATGCCCCCTTGAGAGGACATGCGAGTTCAAGAGAACATGGGTGCGCTCTCGAAATTGATGTGACAATGAAAGGGGAGATGAAGAAGATGATGCAAAGTGAGGGATAAGAGAGGATGATATGCAATAAGAGATGATGAGAAGTAAGGACAAAGGAAGTACAAATAGGATTTAAGGACAAGTTAATGTTGCCCCAGTCAAGCTACAAGCCAAAATGGGTTGATTATAGATGGAGTGTTTTTGATGAGCGAATGATATATCCCAAGACAACACAAAAAGGATAGGAAGGATACATCCCAATGATGATGATGAAAGTGTTGTTGGTGAGAAAAGGATACATCCCAATGATGATGATGAAAGTGTTTTTGGTGAGGGAAGGATACATCCCGATGATAATGATGAAAGTGTTGTTGATGATGGAAGGATACATCTCGATGATGATGATGAAAGTGTTGTTGATGAGGGAAGGATACATCCCAAAACAACACCAAAGAATAGGGAAGGATACATTCTAATTATGATGACAATGAAGATGATTGGATTAAGGCTTGTAGCAAGGCTAGGAACAAGACCAAGGATGTGATTAAATGATTTTTGTTAGATTGAATGGATGAGGATTGGATGGAGATGTGAGAAGGAAAAGATTATTAGAATAACCAATCGATATTATTCTAAGATAGAAGAGATGATGATATGATGATGGCGCTTAGAATAACCAATCTATATTATTCTATGAAGAATGAAAAGAGGATGCAATGATGAGGATAGATGAAAAGATGGATGAGAAGAGATGGAGGATACATGTAATGGGATGGAAAATGAAATGCAATCCTAACTTGATTTTCCATTTTTGGAGCACTAATTTTTGCTATCTAGCATAAGACACCAGATGCCATGGTATGTGAAACCAAGGTGAGTTAGTGTAAAATGCATAAAACAAACACAATAGATAAGGAGGCTATCCCAACACCCCAAAGTCGCGAAGACCTTGGTCGGGCCAGGCATTGGGATAATCACAAGCACAAAAGGATGCCTCGGTGTAACACAAGATCACAAGGATCTTGGTGGATACTATACAGGACAACCAGGAAGAGAACAACAAAGAAAAGATCAAGATGTTCCCCTATGCTTACTATTCAAAGCACACCATGATATGATGGATCAAGGTGACCATGAAAAGGTATGATAGGGAGCTCAAATGATAAAAAAAGCCAAAAGTATCAAAAAATTGCAATCAATTTCAAAATGTCCTTTGCCATAGGATTGAGAGGATGGATGGAATTGATGAGGTTTGTTAGGAAGGATGCATCCTGTTGAGACCGATGATGGATACTAAACTAAAAGATCAATTATGATGTAGGAAATTCCAAAACTGATTGAATCTCATGGTACGAGTGGATCTCATTTATGAAGAACCAACTATATAAGGGCATAACTTGATGACATGACACAAGAGAGACAAGACACGAGACTGACACACCTTAAAGACCTAGGGGCTTGAGGGCTGATCAGAGATTAGCCTTGCCTACGTGAAAGCGTAGAACCCTCATAATTCGATAAAAGACCATGGATAAAATACCATGGATAAAAGAAAAAAGAGGACAATGAAGACTGATGATATATGACAAAGATAGGATGGAAAAAAGCCTCGGGGGAAGATCAAATGATCGACCTTGCCTACGTGAAAGCGCAGGGGCAACCTAGTTTGACAAAAGACTGATGAACAACCATGGATAAAGGATGATGAGATGACCATGATAAGTGGATAAAATGATGAAGCCGATACAAGACTTACCTGACAGACAAGATAGGATGATAGTAATCGCACAAAGCTCAGAGATGGGATAGTTATCCAAATCATTAAAAGATGAATTGGGAGGATGATACGATGGAGAGAGGAGTGATGAGAAGTGACAAGAGTTTGGAAAGATGTGTGAAAGAAGAGGGAATGATGATGATGAGATAGAAGGCATTGGATTGCATGAGGGGTGAGCCTATTGCGAGATACCAATGACAAGGGATTATGAGATGGGATGAGGATAGAGATGAATGGATAGATAGATAAGGATAGGGGATGGAAGGGATGCTATGATAGATAGATAGGAAGATAAGGATGCGGAAATAATGTATGCTATGATGGATAGGTAGATAAGGGTGGGGAGATGAAAGGGATGCAGATTTGGATGGGGAAAAGGTTACCAGATGGATAGACAGAAAGGTAAGGGTTTGGAAGATGGATGGATATAGGGATAAGGATGGGGAGATGGAATGGATTGTTTGGATTGGTAAGGAGATAAGGATGGGGAGATGAAAGGGATACTATGATGGATGGATGGGTAGGAAGATAAGGATGGGGAGCTGAAGGGGATGCTATTCTATGCTGAATATGAAGATTAGGATGGTGAGATGGAAGGGATTGTTTGGATGGATAGGAGATAAGGATGGGGAGATGAAAATGATTGTTCGGATTGGTAAGGAGATAAGGATGGGGAGATGAAAGGGATACTATGATGGATAGGTAGATAAGGATGGGGAGATGGAAGAGATTTCCATGATGGATGAATGATATCTCCAAGGACTATATCACAAAGGAAGATAGATTCCCCCACTCTAGATATGTCATGTGTGATGAGGTAGGAGGGATGGAAGACAGGTAGATGGGAAGATAAAGGAGATAAATGGGGGAGGATATGATGGGTGGATGAGAGAGGGATATGGATGTGGATAGGATGCATGGATAAGGAATGAATATTGATGATAGCATGATAGGTAGACAAGGAAGGTAGATGGATGGGAATAAGGATTAGGATAGTGTATGGATTAGGGGAATGTATGCCAAGAGGTGTCCAAAGAATGTTTATATGTTTTCCCCTATCAATATCAAGATCATAAGGAGGATGGAGAGATTAGGATAAATGAGATAGGATAGGAAAGATGTGGATGGTAGGTGGGATGGAGGAGATGGATGGAGGGGATGGAGTTTCCCTCAAGTGTGGAAGTAAACTGGATGGGGGATTTACACATGACACTTGTTTTCTAGGTTTTCATCATGGTACGTATCCAAGGCGCTTGTTTGCCAAGTTTTCACCATTGGAAAAATTATTCTCTTTAATTTTTTTGTTTGGATTCTTTCTGATTTTTCATTCTTTTTGTATTTTTGACAATTTTTTGCTTTTTTTTTGTATTTATTGACTTTTTTTAACTTTTTGGATTTTTGGATTTTTGGATAGAATGTGGATAGAAATGGATAAGGATAGGGATGTGTATAAGTGAATTTAGAAGACGTGATAAGGGGATGGATGAGGGACTCAAGCATCAAGTTCCATGCGAGGTACTATTAAGAGCCCATGTGTGAAGCAACTATTGGATGTTGTTGGTACAACCTTATTAGGATAAATGGATTATGTAAGAGAATGGATTAAAGGGATTTGATAGGGGAGATATGTGGGATAATGGATGGGATTTTGGAAAGTGTATGGATGGAATGAGGGGGTGGGTCCGTGATGGGGTGATGAGTTTAGGACCAACATTGGCACATATGGTGGTGGATGTGAAATGATAAGAGTATTAATGGAGGGATGATGTGGGGATAATAGAGGAGATGGGATAGTGAATTTCGGGACATAAGGACCCAAAATAGATTTAGGAGATGGAAGGGGTGTATGATTAGCTTTTGGATTAGCAACTTTGGATGTTGTTACAAATTTTTCATTTGAAGGTATTACATCTTTTTTCTTTGGGATCCACATGGTTTTGATCTTTGCTTTGGTGGGCCTTTGTGGCCTATGGGTTTGATTTGGATTTTGGATTTGATTTTTCTTTCCTTACACATGTCTTTTGAAGGGGACATGAGGAGCTTTAGATTCATGTGGATGTTTAGATTTATGCCCTTTTACTCTAACATCCAAAGTGCTTTTAATAGCAAGGGGATGGGTGTAAGGAGATGAATGATGTGGAGTGATGGAGGTTGGATTTTGGGGATGATATGTGGATGAAGGATGTGTAGGTACGTTCCTTTGTTGATCTTGATTAGGGAATATGAGAGTGGGATGTTCATGAGGGGTGGCATGGATGGGTGATTGGTGGATAAAAGGATGAATAGGATGGGATGGAAGAGGTAAGTGTGGGGTATAAGGGCCCAAAATGGACTTAGTAGTTGGAGGATGTGTGATGGTGGACGAAGGGACATAAGGACCCAAGATAGATGGAGTAGATGAAGGATAGGTGATGGTGGATGGAGGGACATAAGGACCCAAAATGGATTTGGAAGATGAAGGAGGAATATGGATGGTTGTTTAGAGGTGATATGATGAAGGATGGGGGATGGAAACAAATGATCTAGTGGAGTGATGGGAGGAGCCTCTTATTCTTTTAGAAGAGGATTTTTTAGGGTATTTGGAGGTTGTACCGACATTTTTGGATTGTGATTTGTGAGTAGTACATTCGAGACCTCATGTATAGGAGTGTTCTTTGACTTGGATGGGCTCTAAAATACCTTACTCATGAAGGCCTAAACCTTTTCCTTGATAGTTCATGTTCTTGAGCATTCAATCCATGATAGGATTTTTGTTATTCTAGAAGAATGTTCCAAATGGAAGGATATGGGGATAATAAAAAGGAATTTAATATTCCTTGGGAGATGAGAGAGTTGACTAAGATGTCAATTGGACTAACTAATCAATGATTAGAAGGAAGTTAGTGGATAATGAATATTAGGAGCCAATTTGCAAAAGTTGGAGGATGTGACACATTCTAATCATGGATTTGACATGTGCACATCCCTAATGATGGGATTAGGAGGTGGATTATGATTAAGAAAAGTGATGGAGGATGTGACATGTGAGGAATTAAATAAATGTATTATTTATTTAATTCTTTGAGGTATTAGGTATTTAATTATTAACTAAATACCTTAGAGATTTAGAAGAATTTAAGGGTATTAATTAAATAATAGAAAAATTACTTAATTAATGCAGATAAGCAGATATTTAGACAAACAAAGATAAATTTGGACAAATGTAACTGTCCAAATTTAGGTGTCTACACCTTCAAAAACTAAACCTTCCCTAGGTGAAGATAATAGAGTGACATTAGAATCCCCTTCACTAGAAAATCATGTGAATAAAGACAATATTCTTGAGGTTATGACAACACAAGTGGGATCCCCTTTAGCTAGTGAGCTTCCTAAGTCACCTCCAACTAGTGAATCACACAAAAAACTGAGATATTTCTTGAAATCCATGAGACAATCTAATCGTAACAATGTTTTGCAGCAACTAAGTTGTAACTTAGTGACTCAAATATATAGGGGACCACACAACACTCTCACTCTATTACCTTTTCTTCATCATAGAGTACCTAGTGTTGATGACCTTAAAAAGACTCCTACTAATATATCTGTATGGCAACTCATTCAACTATCACCTAGATACAAGTTTCTATTTCAAGAAATGTTGCAAATCAAGCAGGAGGGGATCCAATCTTACATAAAATTGAATAATGTAACATCCTCCTCTTGTCCCATGCAAGTCACCTAGTCAGAAATCACATTCCCTAAACATGAATTACCCTCACTTGAGATTCAAAATAAGAACAACCCCTTGATGATAAAGGTTATCATTAATGAAACCTTAATTAGACACACTCTCATCGAAAATGGAGCATAAATTAATGTTTGTAGCATGGACCTCCCAAAGAAATTGGCATGGACAATAAGCTCATTCAACTTAATGATCATATTCGTGGCTTTGACAATGTTAATAGGCAACTACTAGGGATGATCACCTTACCTATTGAGGTCAGACTTGTAGTGTTTCCTACCTCTATACATGTCATGCAAGAACCCCTTCCATACAATCTTCTCCTAAGGAGACCATGGATTCATGCTATGAAAGGAGTCCCATCTACTCTTCACCGTGTAATGAAATTTGAGTACAATAGCAAGATATACATGGTTGATACAGATGAACGAAGCTATGAATTAACTGATCACAACACTTCCAACTCCCCTAATACTTTCATTCCAAGATCAAAACTTGAACGTATACAATTTGATACTAATTCTTCACCTACAATAAAAATATTTAGTGATAATTTGGGCTCATTTGATTTTACACTACCTTTCAATAAATTTTCCAAAATATCACTCTCATGGTCCAAAGAGTCATATATAAATGATTCATTCTTGGATACAAGTTCTAGTAACGATTGGGGTTTTACACCTACCTTTCAGGGAGAGTGTGAACTATCACAATCTAAACCAAAACAACCTTTTGTTTCATTCACTCAACTTAGTTCTCCAACATTAACCTATTATAATTATGGGGGCTATATAACTCCCATCCCTCATGAAGGAACTACACATCACTTTAAAAATGATTTGTGTTCTCATGAAGAAATCAATCCTTCTCAGAAGCATAAACCCCCTTCATCTTAATTGAAATATTGTTATGGTATCAGATACAATCTCCCTCCTACACATGGATTCAATGAACACATAATGCAAACTGACATATCATACTCTTTTAGGAAAGATCTAGGGTTACCTTTCTTATCTCCATTTTCATCTACAACTTTAAACAACAAAATTCAACATCTCAAGGAGTGTGGTACACTTGCTTGTGTGGAAGCACCTAATTCCTCTACTAATACATACTTTCATCCTATTTAGCTCACCTTTGTCTTGCACTAAGTTGGGGAAAAAGGTTAGTTAGCCTTGTCCTTGTATGTCAATTTTAGTTGTCTCTTTTTTCTAGTCGTTAACCTTTCATGAACATATAAGAGAAATCTTGGGATGTGGACGACATGTCTCAAGCTGACTCTCATGTGACATACTTATTCATGATGTAGCTCAATTCGTAAACATATGACTTGGAATAGGGCTTTCCATGTTGTCTCTCATGTCTTCTTTCATAGTAATTTGCATTTGCTACTTTAAAGAAATTGCTCACAGTGATGGTGTAGCATCTACTTTAAAGTGAGGGCATACATAGACGACATCTTTTGGCAAGAATTTCATGGCATGGTTTTTTTTTTTTGTGATGTGTCCTCTTCTTGGTGGTGTCATTGGGCTTGATGTCGTCCAAGAGTATACTATCTACTGACATGGCATGATGCAAACAAGGAATCCCATGGGAAATGATCTGACACCTTGACTTGTCCTCTCTTGGAGACATTAGGCACAATGCTCCCTAAGAAGAAGACCTTACATGAAGAAAGAAAAAACCCCTTTAACAAAATCTTTACATGACATTCAAAAAAGAAGTTAGCAGGAGGTATAAATTTGGTATGGTTAAGCAGGAAGCCCAATCTAATGCATGAATTTCCCCATAGCCACTTGCGTATGTGTGAGTGCATACTAGCCATGAGTGTATGTTTCTCACCTTTTTGGACTTCTCACCTGACGAACAACCAAGAGTTTCGTCACCTCTGAGTGAGTATGCTTTTTTGGACAAACAACCTAGATTTGATCCACATTGTGTTGGATAAACGGTTGAAGCTTGATCCACCTTTTTATTTCTGCTCATTTATACTTCTCTTCCTTATAGTTATTTACATTGCATGATCGCGTATATTTTTTTGTTGCATATTATTCACCTTATGTGTGTCCTTTTATGCTTATGTTGGCTTGACTTAGGATCTTGGATCTTGGGGGCTTGATCACTGCCTTGATCTTTGTCATCATTTATCATTTGCATTAGTACGACTTGACCCTTCTTGAATGTCTACTTTAGTGTGAGTTTGAAGCAAGTTCATCCTCTCACTAATGTGGGGGCTAAATGTGGACATCGAAAAAGTATCCATTTTTCCTTGCTTGATTTGGGAATAATTAATAATAAATTGGACCTATTGTCGCCTTGATTTACTATTGTAATGTGGATAACACATTCACATTAGGTCTTGGGCCCTTGCAAATTGAATAACATGCACGTCTTGTAAAGGTGTTGTAAAGAATTGTAAATGATTTTTACACTTTTCTAGACTTTTATTAAGCATTTAAGTCTAATGGTCCTTTCCCCCCACTTTTGAAATAAGTATTATTTTAATTCAAAAGTTAGCTTTTCCCTCTTCTTCTATAATTAAATAATTATTTAATTATCCCTTCCATTAAATAATTGTTTTTAATTATTTAATGTTTAACACTCCACCTTTCCTCTATAATTAAATAATTATTTTTAAATTTTATTTAATTATATAATTTGTTCTCACCTTTCTTTTTAAATAAATAAAATCAATATTTTATTTATTTCTCCTATTTTGGCCAACTAAATTAAATAATATTTATTATTTAATTTCTCTTATCACCTCTTTTTCTATGCCAATATTATCTTCCATCTCAAGTCTTTATCTATCCATGTCTCAATTAACCTTCACCTTTGATTAAATTATTTTCTAATTTAATCTTGGCCCTTGATCATGATCCTTATTCTAGCACTCTCATTTATAAAATGAGTCCTTTAACCCTAATTCATAATTCAATCAACTCATTCATCATTCATCCATCATTCATCATCCATCTCAAGTCAAGCAAGCTAGGGTTTTAGCATTCTAAGTCATCAAGATAGCTTTCTAAGGCATTCAAGGACAAATTCTTCATTCATTGTTACAAAAATTCAAGATCTATCATCATGGAAAATTTCTAATTCCTTCATTTCATGTTCATACTTCATCTTATTTCTTCATTTGGTTTAATTACCTAAAAGGGGTTTGACCAAGGCAAACCCCTATTCCCTAACATTCAACATTTCCCTCTCTTTCTTTGTGTGTTTGTAGATTTAGGTACCTTGAAGGCTTAGAGATCATTGAAGAACAAGTTGCAAACTTGTTGAAGATATCTCCTTGTTGGATGAGTCAAAATCTACAGAAAAAGTCACTTATAGCCTCAAAAATCAAAGTTTCAGAACCAGACACCTAGAGAAACAAAAAGTGTAGACAGAGAGCTTCCGACTCCACTTTTAGATTTTTGGAAAAGCCAAAGTGGACTGTCACCATCAATGGTGACTTAGTCCCACTGTACATGTTTATTAGAGATTTTTGTAGATTTAGATACCCATTTGGCTGAAACAGACTCCGGTGTACTTTTCCAGATCTGGGACTAAGTTGCCCACAATGGCTTAAGTGTCCTAGTTGGATTTTGCATCATGTTTTTCAAGATTCCAGACCTTCATTTTATCCTTCTTTAGTTTTTAGGTGCACACCTTCCGTTTCATTAGTTTTTGTTAGAGTACTTGTATTTCTAGGTCATTTTGCATATCATAGTGTGTTTTCAAACAAAGTGCATTTTCTTAGTCTTGCATTAATAATCAATCTTCTTTATCACTTTCCAGCCTTAAGAACAATCTCCCTTGATAGATTTCAATCTTTATTGCACTGAAATCTCACAGAATTTTTCTTGAATGTGAACTTTGCAAAATCGGGTTCATCTTCCTTCACTCCCCTTTTAGGCATGGATAAGAGAAGTTGAGACTCCATTTTCTTTGTTCACACAAGTTAATTTGGTGTTTTACTATGATTGAATTTTATTTTCACTCAGTTCAGAATGTGGACTATCATATGAACTTCTTCTCTCCATAATGTGTCTGATAGCTTGGACTCATTTAACATGGTTCTTGTCATTTCTTGAATGGCTATATCCTTTCTTCCTACAACTTCATTTTTTTGTGGATTTCTTATGGAAAAATAATGTCTCCTTATACCATGTTGTTCACAAAGTTCTTCAAATTCATTTGATGAAGTTCACCTCCTCTATTTGATCTTAGGTATTTGATTTTTAGGCCAGTTTCATTCTCAACTAAGGATTTGAATGCCTTAAGATTTTCAAATGCTTCAAAGTTTTCCTTAAAAAATGCAACCCAAATCATTCTAGAATAATCATCAATTATTAGCATTAAATATCTCTCACATTGTAATTTTTTTTTCGTGTTGGCCCACAAAGGTTTGTATGGACAAGTTCCAAGAGTTTTGATGTTGAATACTCTTTCAATTTGAAACTCACCCTTGTTTTCTTTCCATGTTGACACTACTTACATATCATATATGAAAGCTTTGCAATCTTTGGCATATCTCTCACCACCTACTTATTATTGATCTTAAATAGATTGTCAAAGTTTATATGCTCCATCCTTTTGTGTCATAACCAACTCTCATCTTCTTACACCATACAAAAATGTTCACCTTTGATTTCACTAAGGATAAAGATTATTGGTTGTTCTACTCGCATTTGCAATTATGAAATGTGAGAGTGTGTCCTTGGTCACACATTTGACTCACCCTTAGGAGACTATGCTTCAACCCTTCAGCATATAAAATATTCTTCGTTAAACCGTCTTTCTATTATCCAAGCTAAGAGTACCTTTCCTTATTATCTTTGTCATATCATTGTCCCCAAATTTCCCTATCCTTCCATTCACTTCCTTCAAGGTGAGGAATTTGCTCCTATCTCTAGCCATGTGGTTTAAGCAACCATTATCAATGTAGCACTGATTTTCCTCATTTTGAACATGAAGAGCAGTTTGCACAAGCATGGATCTCTCCTTATTTTTGTGCTCCTATTTTTTTTTCATACTTTTTAATTTTCCTCCTTTTGTTTAGCCATAGTATCCTTATTGTTATGTTTAAGTGGTTCCACAAAACCACTTCATCAAAAGCTTGTTATGTGTCCAGAGTTGTTGCACTTATAACATATCACATTATAATCCACTAACGGAGAAAATGAATTATAATTCTTATTTGAGAACACAAAGAATTCTATTCTTGTTCCAAACAAATTTGGGTAAGTGCAAGAAGTTGGGCCCACTTTTAGGGGAATTGTCATTTTTCAACTTTAAAATAGGTACTAGTTCATTTTTAGAATAGGTAACCTTTTTAAAGTAGGTACTCATTCCAGAATGTTTGAAACTCACAATCCATACTTTTCATTTGGATTTTTATCTCAGAAAAAAAGCATAGTAACTCAACCCTTAGCCTTGGATATGCAAGTACAACCTGTCATAAAAATGTCAAGAGAAAAATTGACATTGACAATATGGTTGACGAGGTTTTTTTAAAATTATTTTGTGAAATTAAAACCCATTATAGATGATGTTGTCTAGTTTTCAATTATGCAATTTTTTTAATGATTGGATTTTTTTCTATTTTTAATCAATTTTTGAGGAAACATGTCCATAAACTTGAAATGTTAGGTTTTCATATTTTTTAATAACCTTTCATTTGTTAATTTTCTTGTAAGAAAATGTATATGACATCAATCTAAAAATAATTATTTACACAATAAAAATTTTAAGAAATGATTAGTTTAGATCAAATTATGGTGTCCGTCCACAAGGATTTTCAAAAACAACAATTAAGGCCAATAAAAAAGTAATTAAAAATATATTTAGAAAAAAAATTATAAAAAATATTCTCATCAATCTTCAGTATAATACACATATTTCCCTAAAATGAATTAAAAACCTAATTTTATTTAGGTCAAATTATGATGCTTGTACATGTGCATGGTATGGTCCTAAAAAAGTGACTTTTAAAAAATGGATTTATACATACCTATTAATGTAACACCTCTTTAAACCCAGGCTGGTAAGATAGCATTTTAATTTTGATTTGATATTTTAAATGTTAAATGTTATTATAATGAGGTTAGATATTGTTGATTTAGTGAAAGGTTATTATGATTAGCTATGATGATGCAATTAATTGATATATATGGTAGCTAACTACAGTCAGGATGTAGTATGTGCTTCGACTATGTATATATGTATATGCAATGTGTATGTTACAGGTACCAGGTATCGACTCCACCTGGCTTCACAGGTCTGAGCGTACCTTCCCCGATGGTGGTTACAGGAGGTAGTCACAAGCCAAAATTTCCCCTACCCTAGCCCATTGTACCTTGTTAGGGCAATGTTTTCCTTGTTGATGTCTTACCATCCGGTAACGTCCAGAGCACCTTTCAGCTGTATGTTCCGGAGAACCTTTTAGCCATATGTTCTGGCACACCCTTCTATTGCATGTGGTTTACCAGTTTGTTTTGTTGAGGTATTTTATCTTGGTTTCCATGAATATTTTATGTGTTCATATATATTTAATTTGGATTGTCAGTGTTTTGATGGGTTCCATTGGCATCCCCTTGTGCTTTAACTATGGCATTTCATTATGTTCAGTTGATTTTATATTTAAATGGTTTTATCCATGAGATTTTAAAATATGTTATTTTAAATTATTTTATTGATCATTCGAGAGAATGATATATTTCATTTGAAAATTTTAAATTATTTTATTAAATTTTATTTGGGAGCTTTAATAGCTAATTTGATCAAATTCCTTATGGGATTTTATTGTGTTTTGGGGAGAAAATATATAAAGGGGCAACCTTGTCCTTGAGAGGGGGATACTTTTATTCATTTTGTTTTGAGGGGAGATTTGATCCTTTTGGGGGAAGAAAAATTTTGTGTTCGAAAAAGAGGTGAAAACCCCACAATTTGGAAAGCTTAATTGTGCAAGTTTTCTGAGAAGAAATTTGTGGGTAGCTGACTATTGAAATCAGTGCGCCATTTGCCCCTTGCTGTCCCAATTTGGAACCCAGCCACACCTTCTTTTCAGAGTATTCCTTCATTTCAATTTTGGGGCAACATTGAGGTAGTTCTTTTGTGGTTCTTGAATTTCTTTAATTTCTGGTGTTTTTGAATGCAATTCAGCCTGGGAATGAAAACTTTGTAATTTCATTATGGTAGAATTATTTTTCTGTTCTTTGTATGAATACCTTGGGGATGAATGATGTGTGTTTAGAATTCAATTTGAAGTTATGTAGTCATGCTTTATGGCAGATTTTTGATGCATTTCTGTAAATCTGAAATGGGTATTTGTAAAATTTGATTTTTGGGCACTCATTCTTCTCTCTTTTTGCCCAACTTGCTTAAAAAAGCTTTTTATTGCTGCTCATTATACCCATGCTAAAAATGAATTTTAAAGGGGAATTTCATTTAGAAATGCCAAGATTTCAACTGGGTCTTTGACAGATTTTAATTCCAGGCACTTTCATTTTTGCCCAAATTTTGTGCCTTCTTGTTAAATGACATTTTTTTATGCTGCTCTTAAACCACTTGATGTAAATACAAAATAAAGTTAGTTTCTATGTAGAATCGCCCATATCTCCAATGGGTTGTCCTATTTTTAATCCAGACACTTTTATATTTTCATGTTTTTCTTGCCAACTTGGCAAAATAACATTTTCATAACAACACCTCGTTTTTGGTTTTAAACTCAAAAATTAAAAGTGAATTCTATCTAGAAATGTCAAAATCTAAACTGGGTCTTTGTCCGATTTCTAATTTGGACACTTTGAAATTTTATGTAATTTCATGCCTCTATTTCATGATTGAATTCAGTTGTTAAATGTGTCTTCTTACAACAATGTTTGTTTGGTTGTGTTAAATGACGTTATGATGATTTTAGTGGCTATTTTATGGCTTCATATTTGTTTTTGGATTCCTCATTTGGATAAACGAGAAGGCCTATCTGTCTACAGGCGTTGAGTTATCCGTCTGCAAGGCATTGATTCAGGCATGTTTGAGTTTTGCTCATCCGTAGGAGAAATGTATTTGATTCCATGTGGTGCCATTCCTTCGAGCACACATGATGACATTTCACCGAGTCCACACTTTGGTACCTATACCTCTGTAGTCATAACTAGTACTCGACATGTCATTGTATGAGCATCTCCTTGTTGTGATATTGGTATAATGCATTGTGTTTCATGTTTTCTCCATGTCTGATGTGAGCATTGGCCATAAGTTACCCTTGCCTTGTCTTTTCTGCTTGGGCCTCGTGACTACCTCCGAGCACGGTGGGGTGGCCTCTTTTGAGTCCACATGGAAGGGAGGCATTGCCACCACCATTGGGGACTGGTGTATAGGTTATTGGAGCACTAGTTAGAGCTGCTCTCCCTTGCATTTGTATTACATGTTCATGTATTTCACTTATGGCTATGCCTTTGTACTCATGTATATTCCTTTATGCACATTGTACTCTCTTGAGAGAAAAAGAAATCATTAATTTAATGAGAAGATATGTGATTTTTATATTTGGGTTACGAGTTCCAATGTTGGTATCGAACTTGCTTGTATTATGATGATAATAATGGTCTTTCCTTCATAAGTTTTCTTGCAAAAACAAAGCTTTGGTTGTATCTTTCCTTCATATTTATAGTCTATTTAAGTTTCGGAGCAACGCCGCCTTTTGTTAGGGTTTTGTGTTGCGGTTGCAAAAGTTTCGAAGCATCGCCGCTTCTAGTGTATTGTTTGTGTCATTGCTGCAAAGTTCTAGAGTAGTGCTATTAAAGTTTTGGAGCAGCGCTGAAAGTTCTGGAGTAGTGCTGTTAAAGTTTCGGAGTAGTGTTGAAAGTTCTGGAGCAGCACTGCTAAGGTTCCAGAGCAATGCAGAAGTTCTGGAGTAGTGCTGCCAAAGGTTCCAGAGCAGTGTTGCCAAAGTTCCAAAGTAGTGCTGCTAGAGTTCCAGAGATGAGGTTGTGAAGCAATGTAGAAGGTTCTGGAGCAGTTGGTTCCGAAGCAAAGGTTCCGGAGTAGAGGTTCCAAAGTAGGAAGTTTCGTAGCCAAAAGTTCCGTAGCTGGAAGTTCCGTAGCCGGAAGTTCCGTATCTGGACGTTCCGTAGCTAGAAATTCCAGAGCAAGGTTTCTGGAGCCATTATGTTTTCTCTTGTTTGGATTTTTCTCTAGAGGGTGGATTAGTCCTCTCCTTTGGGTTATGTTCGGCCATGCTTGGCCATGTTTGTGGTTGTTATATTGTATTGTAATCTACTTTTTGTGTAAGTTATTCTTTATGTTATCAAAAAAATTTATCTTGTCCTCTTTCGGCTCTTACCTTTCGGGGTTGCGTAGCGGGATGTTATAATTAAAATATTTTGTATCATTTGGGTATTATAATAAATTACATATTTGAAAACTAGACTCGAAATACTAAATTTTATATTACTAGAATCTTTTAAGACTCAATGTGTAAGTGCTTCAAGATTTTAGTTTAACTGTGACAAAT
This sequence comes from Sequoia sempervirens, assembly GCA_007258455.2. Lineage (NCBI taxonomy): Eukaryota > Viridiplantae > Streptophyta > Pinopsida > Cupressales > Cupressaceae > Sequoia > Sequoia sempervirens. The sequence goes on from VDFB02377869.1 coordinate 222,945, forward strand.
TTTGAAAATCAAGAAAAACACTTTCACTCCTTGCACTACCTAGTTATTTTTTGTACATGACCTACAGTCTATTTTTTATGACCGAAGTGATTATAATAGAAAAAAGCAAATCAATAATGTTGGAACTTGGTCATGTGGGTCCACCTTGGAGAAAAGGACCTTTTGAATTTGTCTAGGTTGTTGTATTTTGGAGGAGTGCTTGTTTTCTATGGGACTTGTTTCTCTTTCCTTTTGTTAGGTCTTTTGAGAGCATCAACGAAGCTTTTTGTCTTTTCCTCATTTGCCTTCTTTGGTGACTCTTAGTGATCTTCTTTGTTGCCCATATGCTTTTATTTATATCCAAGAGTAGTCTTTATAAATGGTGACCTCTTCCCATTGATGATATCATCTAAGATCTCAATACTCTTCTCAAATTTGAGGCTCTTATTTAACTTAGCAGTTGTTTTCTCTAATTATTTCCTCAAGTAAACAATTTCAGACTCAAGCTCAGACTCAAGCCTTTCACAATTTTCTTCTTTTGTCTTTCATTGAATTCTTACCTCTTCCTCAATTCATTTTGCCTCAAGTCAATTTGAATTTTTAGATCAATGGTCATTTTCTCCAACTCCTCAAGACTTTGTGGCATTTTCGCCTTAGATTCATTTCTTCAATGGTGGAGACTTTGGCATCAAATCTCTAAGGAAAATACCTTAGTACTTTTTGCACAATCTTTGTATCCTCAACCATTTCTCCAAGGCTTTGGATAGTGTTAACAATTTCATCCATGCAAAGTAGATAGGCTACAATGTTTTTTTCATCCTTCAATTTTAAACTTTCAAAATTGTCTTTGATGTGTTTGAAGCTTAGATTTCTTTACCTTGTTGTCTCCCTCATAGATGTTCTTTAGTTTATCCCAAATATCTTTTGTTGATTCACAGTGCATTACTTTAACAAACTCAGATTTTGTTAAACCACACAAAATTGTATTCATAGCTTTTTGCATTATCTTCACTAGCCCTCTTTGTTGTCAGATCCATTGGTGGAGATGATGGAGCTACATATCTGCTCACAACTGATTACCAAGTATCAAAGCCAAGATCCATTAGGTCAATGTGCATCCTTATGCTCCAAAATGCATAATTTGTTCCATCAAACAAAATAGTCATGTTTGGGGAGAATCCTTCTTGATAGACCATGTGTGCTCTTGAGATCTACATTTTAGCGGATATACTATACTTGAAGGAACTTTCTTTGATACCAATTGATGGGCACACACTTATACTGAGAGGGGGGGTGAATATAAGACTATATTTTACTTTTTTAAATTAATAACCACATTAACTTCAAATACACAACACCAACAAATAAGAATGTAAGATTTACATGGAAACCGTTTCAAGAGAAAACTATGAAATAAGGATTGCTAGGATCTACTATCAAAATCTAATCTCAAATAAAGTGCTTCTTTATAATTTTTTGTAGGAAACAACCCACTAGAGACACCAATCCCCACAACTAAGCACCAACTTAGTAAGAGACAACAGTCTCTTTAATTTAGAGGCACTGACCTCTTAGACAATAATACATTTGTCTTCTTGATAATTCTCCTTCAAAAATCTGCCTATGAATGATCTACTATATTCGTTTCACACAAAATTGTTGGTGTATGTTTGATATATCTTCTATTCTCATACTTCTCCACATTCAACACTCACATCTTAAATATCTTTCACAACAAAAGAAAGCTTTTTGATGGATACATTGCTTGGCATAGGGAGGTAACTCTCTATTAATATGCACCTATTCATAACAAACTTGGGCACTCACCACAAGGGGTCGACCCCTTTAACAAAACATAAATTTATTTAATTTTAATTTCCCAAGTGGGGCACCTCTATAAGGGGGGTTAGGCTTCATAATTTAATTTAATTATAAAATCATAAGGAGGGCATCACAATGGAGGTCAACCAACATTAATAAATATGAATTTAATTTAATATAATTGTTGCCTTGTGAAGATAAAATATGACCTTGAAATATTGCGATTAGTGGCCTTTGGCCTTCATACTTTCAAATCCTCATTAGAGGTTTCCTTTGTCCGTGACAGTGTCTTTGAGATCAATGAAAATTAATCCAACATGTATGCATATTTTGAAAACTTTCACCAAATGCACGTGCGTCAAAATTACCTCACAAAATATAACTTCAATTGTTGATTGTTGTTTATTTCATGATGTGAAGTCTACTTGAGTTCAATTAGATAAAGTGGCTTGCAACTTAAGTTAAAGTTGGGACTTTGATTAATAAATTTAATGATTGTCTAAAGCAAAGTAATCCCTTCAACTTGTTTTGTATGTCAAGAAAAAATATATTTATTGTTTGGTGCCTTTAGTTTCTATACACTTTATCCCATGTTTAGTGGACTCTTTTGTGTCTGTAGGGAACTATGAGGAATTTTGGTAGGTGGTGGTTGTGGTCTAATCTCATTGGCCTTATCACTAAGTAGAATGGACGAGGCTCATCAAAACCACTCACTGAAACCCATGAAACTAGTAGGAGAGTCTCATATACAAGTACCTTTGTACCATGTTTCACTACCCAAAACTAGCTACTCTTAGGTTTGTGAAAACAAAGGGATTGATTTAAATTGGGGGAGTAAGACATTCTTGATCAAAGGTGATTATCTAGGAGGATTTTGTTACAAATTTGGTTATGTCAATTCCTTCTACAATACCCTAGGTGTGGTGGTTGTGTTTTCTTCCCTTCTCAATTTAGTTTCACAAAATTGAGTGGTAAAGCACAAATCTATTTGGAGTTTGTTGTATGTTTTGCATGTTTTAGACCCTTCATGGATTGCACACTCATCCACAATATTAGGGCTCAAAATTGTTGGCAAATTTTCAAGGTATTTAGTTGGCCCATGGTTTTATGCCTATTATTTTTTAATACTACTAAGTAGTTTTCTATTGTAATGAGCCTATAAACTAAATGCACAAATAGAGTTATAGATTTCTTATATCTCTTGTTGAGAGCACTCAAACTCTACATTTTATTATAATCTTATTATTGAGATTAATACATTAGAATGTTTTGGATGCTAGATTCTTTCTGAAATTTTTCTTGTATATCTTTTGTCATCACAAAATGCAAGGATTCACAATTTGACAAAATCTTACAAAGATTTTTAGTTGTTTTTCATCAAAATCATACGTGATCCATATATATGCACATCCACTAGACCCGTTCCTGTGTGTAAGTTTTACAAACAATGCACTTAAAGACATTAAAAAAATAGTGTGTAAAAAAAGTGGTCATGGATGCAAAGAAGGAACCACCACACCTCATTAGAATTGTTTGACATTGTACTAGTTGAAACTTCATTTACTTCCTAGCTTATCTACTATGGAGGATGCTTGAGTCGAAAGAGCCTTTGCAACTTATGATTGTGACATAGGGATGGAAAACATTAAGTGATTCAAAGACAAAGTAGGTGAAGAGGATGTATGAGATTGTGGTGAGTAATACTTTTTTGTCAAATGTGTAATATATCACATCTTTTGTATCTTCTATTTTCATCATATTCAAATTTGGGGATTTTGACAATCCTTTGTATCTTCTAAAACTCCTTAAGAAAAAGTGGATGAGCTAAAAATGCATCTACACATGATTGTATATGCAATGAATTCAAAGTGGTATGTAGATAGACTTTGTATAGTTGCTTCTATTAATGACCACAAGCTAAGGAATGACCTCATCAAGACATTTAAGAAAATGCTCAATCCATAAGAAGTTTCATTTATCAAAGTTGCGTAGATAAAACTTATTGAAGTAGATAGAGTTATAAGATTTCAAAAAACATTGACAAGCACATTTTGGTGCAAGGCAAGCTAGTTAATTGGTGAATTTTATGGACCTCTCATATTGCTATGTACACTTGTCATTCATCTTCTCTTAGAAATTTCTAATTCCTCTCTTCTCATTTGAAAGTATTTGATCCACATAAAATTGTATCCCCACTTAAGAAAAACAAACTTTGACTAAATCTACTCTTTCAACATAAACAAACTTATGACTAAATCTACTCTTTCAAACATAAACAAACTTACTTTTGTAAAAAACCTTCTTGTTATACATATTGTCTTGTGTCTCATTGATTGCAAGACACCTACAGTACCATCAAAGCTTAGCAACACAATAAGATGTAGAGCTTGAGAAGCCATATGAAGTTAATAATGAGCATTATGTACAAACAAAATTGACTGGGCTCACATTTTAAGATGAAAATATAGTTCATTTTAATGATGAGTTCTAAGGATATCCAATGAATGACTAATTTTTAAGCTTGTTACTTAAACAAAAATCAACTATAAATATATTTTCCAGCTTTCCCATTTTGAAATTATTATGTTTGTCACTGGAATTTTCAGCTGCTTTATATTTATGATAGCCAACAAGCCCCAGAACCAGATGCCAGGAACCTAAATGGAAGCTACTGGAAAATGTTACTAGATGTATCACTCTCATGATAAGCTGAACCATGATTTGCATATGGGTTGAAGTAGGTTAAGTATGTCAAACAGGTTTTAGTGGATACCCTTCTGATTATGCAAATTGCATACTCATCTTTGTTGACAGTTTAAAAGCTCTTCATAACGATAAGAGTTTTATATCTTCAACTCAAACACCTATCTTACTGTTTTGGATTCTCCATTGAATTTTTCCAATGCTCAATGTATTTTCTATCTTCTAAAGCAACTGGAACGTCCTTAGCAACTGTAGTAGATGGAAAAGCTTCTGTGAATGAAAATATTTTGCCCATATTAGACTGACACATTTTGACAACTACGCGGCTTTTATCACAAATAACATTGCACCCTTACGAAAATCAATCCCTTAAAATATATGCTTACTGACAAGCACCATTGTAACCTCTTGAGAATCAGCTCCTAGATCACAGAAAAAGTAAAACCATGCATTGTAAGCATTTACCACTGTAATTTTAAAAATGACAATCACAGAGAAGGTGTAGATGATTTTTTTTGTAGTGATCATATCATTTGTGTACTTTTCAATATAATTACATAAACCTGTTGTGCAATTTGTTCACTAATTAAACAGCTTCTATTCTAAACATAGTAGATTATTGTTGAGTGTGCAGTTGTTTCTAAAAAACTCACCCTCAGGAAACATTCCCAGAACCTAGAGTCCACCATTTTTAGCCGCCTTTTGTAATATGCTTCATTAATTCTGTTAATTTGGAACAACACTTAATTTAAGCAGTCTTTACAAGGTAAGTCTTGAGCAGGCTTGCAGCCTAAAGCTGAGTACAATGTAACTTGGTTTATCCCATTTGATAACATTTGAATCTTAAAAATGTTTCCTGAATCTTCAAGCAACACTCACTTATCATTTAGGCTATGTGATATTCTTAATTAGAGATATTATCATATTAATATAAAATCCAATGTTTGATCATGTCATTCTTGTCTTCACTTTGGCTCCAATCCCTGAACGTTTTCAGCAGTAACATCACCAGCATGAATATTCCACAGAATCATTCAAATCAAACTGTGAACACTTCATACAAGACCCTTTCTGTCTGAACCTGATCTTTGCCCACTCTTCTGAAAGATCATGCAGGTTTTGTTCATATTAAAAGAAGACTTCTCGAATGTCTTTGTTCTGTCTCTATTTCTACACCTTAGGAGTTTGTGCATCAGCAATTTTGTTTTTCATTTTTTATGAAACGAATTGATCATCCTAGTTTATATGCTCTTAGACTGTAATCAAATAAGAACATTAATCAAACCTTCAGTTCAACTTTATATTGCAGAATAAACATGACAGCTATATAGTTATTTTCACACAGACAACAAAATTTTGATATTTATACAGGATTCATAAATCGCTCCCTAACCAAACCAGTCTGTTATTTTAATAAGGATGCCAGTTTATCTGTAAATAAAACAAATTTCTGATCTATTCATTCTCGCTTTGATATAAGCAACCCTGTTAAATAAATAGCAGCAACATTTACTACTGGGTAAAGGCAACAACAAGAGTAATAGATTCAGAATCTTACACAAAAAATTAGGTTAAGTACAGTGTGTGGACAACATTAGAACTAAAGACAACAAGAAGCTCGAGTTATATTAGCAACAACTGCAAATGTCTAGACCATGATTAATATCCCATCTCCCTATTTCAGTTTTGCAGGTTGTAATATGCATGGTTTGCTTGTCAGTTACTTGAGTATCCATATCATAAGGTAATTAACAAGTTAACTGACAATGGGTGTATTTCAGGAATTGTTTACTAACAATCAAAGTTGCTTTCTTAATCTAATCCTAGTCAGCTCCGTTCCTCTAGTCTTGTGTAACAGTACAAAATATATGGTCAAATTGAAAAATAGTTAAAGACAACTTGTTCATGCTATAATGTAAAGATCTGGATTTTCTGAGAATTGAAGAACAGATTTGCAAGGAGCATTTTCAAGTTTAATCCTTGCTAAAACATTACAGGAATACTGGAAATATTCTTGAGAAAATTTGAATCATTCAATGCAGGGAAAAATGTAACACAATGAAGCTGTAATTAAATAGGCCATTCCTATGAAAAACATCTATCTTATCATTTCAGAGTTCTTTTACATTGATGGAGGTCATGCTTAAACAACTGAAAGACACAAAATTCATTTCTGAACTGAAAATCTTTCCTCAATTAAGGATCAATCTACAACTGATATGCCATAATTGTTTAAAGTACTCAACAGTGCAACCCAGATGATGTATATATCAAGTTCGAATATGTTTTGGTATAAAAACCCAAAATATTATCTTCTTTTCAAATTTCGATACCACTATGGGTGGATAATTGATAATCCAGCTTTAGATTCTAATATTAGAAATTCCGATTAATAGTAATTCTGATTACAGATGGGAATCTGTGTTTTTATTTCATCTTCCAATGTTAGATCCCAAGCTCTCCATGTGACATCTTCAACTTTTTAATTGGGAGCAATAAAGAAAATATTTAACCATTGAAGTGGAATATCTGGCAATATCATTGCAAGAAAATTCCAAAATTATCTTTCCGTAGGAAACAAGTACTGAAAAACAGCATTATATTCAGAAATGGTTTTAATATCTGTGCCATATCTAGTTACCGGCGGAAAGAAAAGCCAAGCTCCCGTAGCGTAAACAAACATAAGAGTCATAGGGATTGCAATGAATTTGGGTAATGTTAGGTAAGGAGACAAGCTTCTTGTTAAACAGATCTCAATGGCAACAGATAAGCCATGGAGAGTAAAGAAAGCCGTAACTTCCCAACTGGGTTGCTTCTCCGTAAGGTAATAGAAAATCAATTCATGCATCAGTCCAGAAACTACAAATGAAGAGATAACTGCAAATCCTCTTGCCCAAAGGGGAGGCTTGGCTTTTGTTGCTTGATTTCCTTGGCTTCTCTCATATACCTTTTTGTGGACCATCCAACAGAAACTCAATACAGGGCCGTAAACAGAAGGCCTAAGAATATTTGTTACAATAAGGTTCCATCTTGCACCCCAAAAATCCTTCAATGAGCTTGCAAGATAGGGTTTGTTGGATTGAGGTTTTAATTGAACCCCAATTAAAGAATTTAATAATACTGCAAGGCTTCCCAAAACAATATCCAGGGCTAAATACATATGCACACCATAAAGCACCATAATCAAGCTCCGGGGAATCAAATGCCTGAAAGAATATGAATATATAACTAGTGCTAAAAGAAATCCTTTTATAATTAAATTTACCCCTAAAATACATCCCTTTAGAAGTACATTATGCCACTTGTTGAATCTGCCTGGGTTTGAAGGAGAATTATTGGGTTCAGCCTTAGGTTTGTATTCTTTAATCTCAATAGGAAAAGCAGCAACGCCCACAAAATGAAGAAGATTGAACTTTGCCCATGGGTTTGCGAGAGGACCCAAATCAAAACAGAGCATTAAAAGCTTAAAGGAACTAATCCATGTGAAAACAAATGATAAAATTCCTCTCATGTGCACTGTGGAGAGTTGTAATGGCAAAGTTATGTACATACCCACCACAGGACTGACTGCTAGAATGCGTAAAAATCCCTTTGGAAGCTTTGAGACCACATAGTATGAATAAATTAGCCCACCAAAAAGCGTGCCCACAGTGCCAAAGCTGTTCTTCAATACTTCCTCCATGGTACCCAAGATCTATATCAGAGGTACATTGAAAAGCTGTTCTTCAGTACTTCTTTCATGGTACCCAAGATCTATGTCAGAGGTATGTAGAAGTTTTTAGTCAGTCGTGTTGTTATTTAAGCTTAGTGAAAAGATTATTACATGTAGAAGTTTTTAGTCAGTCGTGTTGTTATTTAAGCTTAGTGAAAAGATTATTAATTTATTGATCATCCATATATGATATCATAACTCTGTCTGAACGACGGATTGAATCTTACAGTCAAAGATATTTTAAAATAATTAAATAGTAAGTGTTATAAAATAAGTATTAGGAGGGGAGGTTTCAATTATTAGTCATTCCGCCAGTATGTAGGTTTTTTCCTCTTCCATTAGCTTTCAATTAGTGGGAGTGGTGTCTTTTTTCCCTAAGCCCACCATATAATAAATTTTTTTACACCTAATTGTAATTGAAAATTTCTTGGTGGAAGGATGACAAGTGACAAACAAAAAACTTTGGCCTAATTACTAGTGGAGGCCCAACCACACTTTTAAGATGACAAGAATGGTAAGTAGGCAATGACCATTAACCCTATCAACTATCTAGAGTTTGATTAAAAGATTGTCTAATCAGCATGGAGGAATCCTCCTTAGTGGCTACAAGAGTGACACCAATATGAGTTAAAGCGGTTTTGCTACTACCCTTAATTAGGGATATGTCACAAGAAGGTGAAGAGGGACCTTGGTAATAGTGTAAGGAGCATTCCCCCAATGATCAAGTAGAAATGTAGATGTTGCTCGATTCAAAGGCCACTTTTCTAGCTTGAATTTGTATTGGCGTGAGCATATTTGAAACCATTGTAGACACCTAAATTAGTATGCCTAATCACACTTGACTTTGCCCTATCCTAGCCAATTAAATAAATTGTTATGATTAATCAATCAATCAATTATACTTCACCTTTATCCTCACCCTTAATCCTTCACCTTTATTCCCCACTTTAATTAAATAAATTTATATTTATTTAATTAAGTCTAGTCTTATCCCCCCAAATCTTGGACAACTTAATAAATTAATTAATACACAATTATTTGATTGATTGATTTAGGCCAATTAATCCCTAATCATGTGCACATGTGACAAGAATCTTATTTTCACATAAATCCCAATTTTAAATTCCCCACCCTCCTTGGGAATGTGCAATGAGACAAATCTTGCCTCTCTAAAAGTCAAATCTTTCCTCTTTTAGAAATCAAATCTTGCCTCCCAATATACCTTTTTAAATATCCACCTTTCTTGAGAGTTCTAATCAATTGTGAGCCCTCCATTCCTCACGCCTAGCTCTTACACCTAATGGGATACTTTGTTAGACACACAAATATATTGAGAGGGGGAGTGAATCACTATATGCAAAAACTTAGATTCAAACTAATCTATCATTAGCAGCATTTTCATATCTTACTTTAACATAAAAATAATTATCCAAATGATAAGTTCATAAACACACATCCACACAAAGGAACACTAGATATATGCAGAAGCCTAGAAAGGAAAAACCCCACAGTGAAAATAACTGCTTGGATCTACTATCCAAATCCAACCTCACTGATAAATATGAAACTTACAAATGTTTATGAGAACCAACCAACTAGAGACACCAATCCCCTTATACTGAACTTGCAGGCACCAACCTATAGGGGAAACCAATCCCCTAACTCAAGAACTGAGCACCAACTCAGATATGAGGCACCAACCTCAATTGCAACAAGATATGAATCATGTGGACCTTCCAAACTCAGACTGCACCATCAACCAGATCTAATCTTCTACATAACACTCTCTTAGTGTGTATGTGATCTCCAACTTGATTCACACACCTTAATATATCTCTGCTAATTGAATAAGCACCTTGCACAACTCTTTCGCAATACACATCTCAACATTTTTGGAATGAACCTAAATCAACTATATATATGCATTACAATGATGACTACATTCATATGTCGGCCTATAACATATTTGCAATATTTGTAAGTTGGCCACAAACAAATTCCTTAATCAAACGTGTAACATACCAAGTCCAAAAGCCCACATGTTAAACTTGAAGGGGGACACACTATACATTACCCAACATAGACTTACATGGCCCCAATGAACATTCACACGCTACCTCCAGTTGGCACATGTTACAATCCTCTGGCACATCAATCGAGAACATCAACCCAGTTGACCAACTAACACAGTGAACACTTTGCCACTTCTAACTTTCTATCTGTTGAAGCTCAACCTCTTAAACTCTGGAATCATATACATCATGAGTAACCTTATTTTAGTTCCAAACCACAAGCCATAACATTCAACTATGACAAAATGTAGAGCCAATCACCATGACAATAATTGCAATCTTTCAGATATCTTGAAATCAATGACAAAACTGACCAACACCTTTGACATCAATGACAACCTTTGCTCAATATAATTGTCACATGACTTCAACTTCAATCCAATCCCTATTCCTCAATCAATCCTAGCCAGATCCATTAACCAATGCATTTTGGCCCTTGATTTCCCTCTTGGAAAGTCTATAAATTGAAGGCCTCTCATCCCATTTGGGCACCCACTCTTATGTTATCGTTAGGCTACTCTATTTTCTATCTAATCCATCTTCATCATATCCTTATGCTATCTATTTGATCTCTCATCATCTCAATCCTACTATCATATTGTTGGTTTCATTAGCAATTGCATTCCAGACATCAAAATGAATACAACAAGAGAGTATTGGGTGCGACTCTTCTTCTAACTCAATCTATAGAGAAGATGATAAACAAGGTAAAAGGTTCCATTCACATGCATTTGAATACTTTATTTACCCTTGTTATTGTTGAAAATGGAGGTAATTATGTAGCTTAATACTTTGTAAAACTAAATTTACTGTAGATCTAAATAAGTGTTCTTTGTTACAATTTCTTTGTGGATGATTATCTATTTAGATTCATTTTACCATTTGTAGAAGTAGACAAAAGATTGTAGAAGAATAAGACCAGAAGATAGAAGTGACACAACATATACCATGGAGAAACCCTTTCAGGAAAAAAACTCCACCACTAGAATCAATAGTGCTTGTATTATTTAACCTTAGAACAAGATTACAATAATTATTTATCAACCCTTGCTTGAGATGCTTATTTTTCCTTCAAAAAATCTTCTTCACAACCTACAATAAAATCTAATATAAACTCTCTTCTTGACTTGCTTGAGATAAATAGACAATAATCAGCCTTGTAAACTCCAAAGAGTTACAATTACAAAGCTCAAAGCTTATCACCAAAAACCTACGCCTATTCCTTGCAAGTAGAGTTCTACCATGAAGAACAATGTCAAATCAAGTGCTTCATCCATTTGGGTGTCCCAAACTAAAGTCATAACTCAACCTCGATTCCAAAGATATCTTCAAAGCTTATCCTCAAAGTTGGCACCCAAGAATGGGCCCACTTAACTCAACCAAGTATAAAATATCTTAACATGCAAAAGTGTTAATTCCAAGAAGCCAACTTGGGCGCCCAAGGTGGGTCCAAGTCAATCTCTGTTAACTGAAACATATCTCTTCCACCATTCATGAACATACCATGCATGATTGATCATCCCCTGTTAACTGAAAGTGGTCACCTATTATCTGTCATGCAACTCAAGTTATTAGTCATTCATTCCAAGTCAACTAAAGTCTTGACTAGAATTCAACTAAAACTAACTACATGCAATTGAAGATAACTGAACCATAACTTAATTGAGCTGAACTAAATTGAACTGATACTGAACTGAACTGAATTGAACTGATCTGAACTAAACTGAACTTCATGCATGCAAACATCAATCCCTAACTTCTAGGATCTGTACATGCATTACATAAGTGTTATCTTTTTCTCCAAATAGTTAACTAAACTCAAGGTGGGTTCCACCTTCTATATGGGCGCCCAATGTGCTCCTATTATTTAGGAACTCATCTTGGATGCCCTCACATGCTTAGGTATCATTTAGAATTAATTACAAATGCCAATTAACATGATTATTTCATTCAAAATTAATCTCTTTCTAATCCTAGTGTTGGGGAACACTTTCCAAGGATTTAGGAGATACATGAAATAATGTTTAGGATTGCAATTGTAAGGCATTCTATTTCCAATAGTTATCTTTAGTTTGACATGTTTGGTCTTCTAACCCTATTATTTTTTGATTTTTATAGCCTAGGTTCTAGAATAGCACTTTCATAATATGTTTTAGCACTTGTGTTTCCAAAACCATTCTTTTGTTTGTGTGTTAATTCTTGTGTTTCCAAATCCATGCTTTTGCACTATGTTTTAATGCTTGTGTTTCTAGATCTTCACTTTCACATTCTGCATTAACACTTGCATTTCAAGATTTGTGCTTTCACATTATGTTTTAGCACTTTAATTTTTAGATCCACACTTTTGCACAATGTTTTAGTGCTTCTATTTCTATAACTCCACCTTTGCACTATGCTTTAGCACTTACATTTCCTGTTCCACGATTTCACACTATGCTTTACTGCTTCTACTCACATATTAGTACTTCCACATTGTGTTTTACCACATATTAGCACTTTCATTTTACAAAATAATTCTTTTATTTCATAGACTAGTGGTTCCATTTCATAGATTAGTGCTTCTTCTTCACAAATTAGTGTCTACTTTCTAGATCAACGCCAATGCACCTGGATCAACATTTTATAAAAAATGGCATAACTTTTGATCTACTTATCATATTTTCAACTTAATATAGGCTTTGGAAAGATGATTCAATTCTCTATGCAATGGACCAAGTTATTTTTATATAATTTGGAATAAAAATCAAGTAAAATCACTTGAAATTCATACTTATTTTTTCAAAACTTAATTTTTTTATAACTGTTGCATATGGCATCTAATTTTAGCAAAAAAATTAAAATCTATTAGAAAATAATAAGGAATCCATTGGTAACCTCCATTTTTCTTTATTTGTTATTGTTGATTTTATTTGAGTGCAACCATCTAAATTGTTAGTCCAAGGCATTTTTGTGAAACTACTAACATATTTGTGTTGCAACTACATTTCTCCAAGGCTTAACATTTTCCACTAGATTTTAGTTGTGCACTAAAGTTAGAGTAGTGGGGAAATAATTTGTATTTTTATCTTTGGGTGAGTAGCGTGTATGGTCTCCTCTTGCACCATTATGTGAACTTGAGGATAAAAAAATCACTTACTCTCTTTTCTTCTTATTGTTATCCCAAGAAACTCAATGTGTTTTTTCTCTCTCCTTACACTTCATGTGATTTGGCTAAACCCCTAAGAAATTTATACCTTAGGGAAGTGAAGGGGGAGAGTGGGTTACCCTTGCCTCTCAACTGTTTGAAATTTTTCTCTTGAACATCTATGGATTTGGTCTCACATACTCTTGAGGTATTTGGAGGACTTCTTTGTAACCTTGTTCATCCTAGATTAAGACCTTTTGGCCATCACTTAGTGTGGTTCAAGGGACACATATCACCCCTAAAGGTACTCACAATGTACTTCCATATGGTGAGATAGAGCTAATTAAGGTAAAGCCTTTAGCCACCTTTGGTAAGGGATATGACATACATACGTGACTACCCCTACTATTCATTCACAAATAGATAGTATTAGTGGAATAATTTTCATTGTGGACCCACACTAGGTGTCACTTCCACTTGAATAATATAGGTTTGTGCAAGTGCTTGGTGTTTATTCTTATGAAAAAATAATGCATATTTATTAGTCCAAATCCTCCTTAATTTATTTTTTTGTTTGGTGCTCTTTCAAATTCTCCCATTAGTCTAGCAACAAAACCTTAATCCTAAATCAATAATCCAAGCTTGTTCTTCAAATACCTTATTCATTCCCCAAATCCAATTCCCAATTCATCCAAATCACTCCAAATTTCTCTAATCAATTCTCTATTCCAAAACATCAAACCAACTCCCTAATGGGTCCTAAAATTGCCCTCATTTCCTTGTTTTAAGTTTCACAGTTATCATGACATTTCTCATAGTTTCAAGACATTATCCAAACCTTTCTATTTATCCTAAGTATTAAAGCATTAAGGATGGCATATATTATCTTGCTAAATGATTGTGTGCATCTATGAATGTCTATGAAATGTGATAGTGCTTTATGTTAATTATGGTTATTAATGATGTAGAGATGCTTTTGAGGGAAACTAACCCCTATGTAACAAAGGACCAACCACCCACAACAAGGGATTTTTTTCAACCTGCAACCAAAGGAATGATCACCTACAACAAAAAGTGCAACCACCCACAACTAAAGGAGTTAGTGGCTGAATATTGTGGAAATAGTTTATCAGATGAACCATTCTTTTTTTCACTAATGTTGTCACTATTAATAAAGATAATCATGAAGATAAGAAGATATTTCTGATAGTAGTAGGTCATGGTTTATATTTATATGAATTGTGTCTTGTTTTGCATGTTTCCAATTATAACTTCCTTCTTTATGATGTAGAGTTTTAATAAGATTGTGACACTCACACCTCCACATGATTAGTTTCCCACTTTGTTTAAAATAGGAATAAGTCCTCTACCTATGTTTGTGGATGAGTTGACATTTTTTATATGTTGTTTAGAGTACAAAATAATCGGTCTCTGGATCTTGTATATATAGTAGACCCTCTATGAAGTCGAAGATCTAGTAGTAGCAATGTTTTTTAGCAACACTTTTATCAATCAATACTTTGTTATTAGTTTGAGATATCTTTTGAATAATGCAATAAAGAAAATTGATTCAATCAATCATATGGAATTTTGAATTAATATTTCATTAAGACATTGTGAGATCACAATTACTCAAGCAAGGGTCACTTGAGGTAACAACAATACTCCTTATAGCTTCTAGATTGATTGATAATTGTTAGAATATATTATTAAAGCTATGTTATTCAATTTGAATTACTTTGATAAGTAGAAATCAATTGTTTATTAACAACTACTTAATAATAGTTACATGCAAGTAGTTACAATACAATTGAATCGTTCAATTATTGTCCCCATATGAATATCTACCTATAACAATTGTTATACAGTTAAGTATTTTTCCAGATGATAATTTTTATTTAATTTTGTTTCCATATAAGGTTTATTTCAGTTAAGTTTTTTATACACAATTTATAGGATAACTTAGAATCCTTAACTACACGTAGAGTTCCAACACCATCCAATAAATTATGGTTCCCTAGTTGATAAATTAAATGTAGAACGTCTAAGTTAGTAAGTTACTTAATAAGGGATCTATTGGTCTATTGAGCCGAATGCATGCCCTCTCCATAATATTATCCAACCATCTAATGTTTTCTAATCCACTGTCATCGATTTCAATCCCATCCAACTCATAAATCCATACCCTACCCAAACAAAGAAAAAAATTATAACCAAGGGTAAACCAATCACTTGTTGGAATATGAAGTCAATTGTATTGTTATATAGTAGTGGAAAATAGTTGACATTGATATCTAGCTAGTGCTTCAAGTATGCACCTAACGTGGCTGAAGGCCTTCTATTCAGTTGAAGGTCAAGAAATGACTAAAAGGAATCCAAGTGCACATAAGATGCTTCCTACACTAATCTAAGTAGGGGAGAGTTACAAAAAAAATTTTAAACACATTAAACAGTTAAAGTTACAAATAGATGCACATTCAATAACATGTAAAAAATATAAGCAATGCAAACCACACCACAATGATTACATGGGAAAATCCTTTTGAGAAAAAACCCACACTCCAAACACGCAACTCAACTTGTATTATTAGCAACAACAATAGTTACTGTTATGAATAGATGCACATTCAACATGTAAAACACATAAGAAATGAAAACCATAACGCAATGATTACGTGGGAAAAACCTTTCGGGAAAAAACCCACATTCCAAACATGCAACTCAACTTTTATAATCAGCAATAACAACTACAATACAAACTCAGAGCAATGCTCTTGAGAGTCTCACACTACAACATGAATTTGAAGCAATTTCAACAATATAATGACATGTGAATAATCTCCAACCTGTCATTTTGAAAATACACTAAGCCATCAAGTATTTATAACCTTTCAACATGAAGAGAAGGTGGAAAAACTTGCCAAAACCAAAATCCATGCCCAAGTGTGAACATCAATTTATTATGACATTTCATAAGTAGAACCCATAAGTTTAGGATTTTTCTATTTCCAAAACATGTTTCCTCAAAATTAGCCACCATAGAACATGTAATGGGCCTGCATGCACACAAATTCCTTGCATGTGTAGGCATCTCCATCACATGGGTCCCACTTGTCATAGTTAATTTACAATTTGTCATACATGACTCTTCCACCATCATAATCAGTCATAAATTGACATAGAAAGTTGTCATAACCTAGTACATAGTAACTTATAACAAATTCCACCCAATTAGGCACAAATTTAGGTCCTCCAAAGTGGATTCCTACCTCCACTAAAATAGCTTACAAATTACACATGTCACCTTCCATGTAGGATGCCACCTCATTGATAGGTCCCACAAAGTGATAAATTTTTTGATAGACAACTAACTTAGGAAATTAAATAATTAGCATCAAATAATAACAAATTAAATGCTAGGAATCTAAGGTTGAGACACCCTAATCCCAACAATGATAGGGGTCCTAGGGGGCTATTGTAGCCCCCTAGATGTTGAATGAAATTACATCGAATGATATTACACCAAAGGCATTTCCAGCGAAGTTAGAATTTGTTTTTGGGACACCCTATTTATGGTAATTTTGAGAAATGTTTGACGTATAGTTGCATGAATCACACTTTCTATTTTAGAAATTTTTTGTTCAACAAGGACTCTACAATTCATATTTCTTATAGTCTTTTGAAGTCATGTTTTCTATAAATTTTTGAAGGTTGTTGTAATTGTAAATTTCTCGAGAAATAAAAATACATAAGATATTTGCTTGTGGTTTTCTTCTTGGTATAATTTTACTAGGTTTTCCATGTAGATACCATGTTAAATTTGTGCTTATTATTTTTCTCTATTTATTTTACACTGTAAATTTTCTTACATCACTATGAGCACCTTAGATCAAATTCATTTAAATCAAGCCAATCACAATAATGATGATGAGGCTAGTCTTATTGACCAACTTGAATATGTTTGCAATTATGATAATGTGTCTCATGGACCACCTTGAAGTCATCATCAATTGAGAAATTTCTCCAAGCTTCCACCACTTAGCCATCCACAATCAAATTCCTTTTCGCTAATCAATTGATAGCAAAACCTATCCTATTGCAACTCCACACATATCTATTTGTAACACTTATCCTACCTTTGACAAGGGAAATCCATCCCATCCCACATCCATATCTCCCTTTATCTCTCACCTACACATCTCTCTCACCCAACATCTGCACTTCCATATTCTTCCCTATCCATATCCCAATCACCACCTTTGTACAACACCCCCATCAACTCCACCTACAATCAAAATCCCTTATCGTACAATCCTCCAATTTATAATCCTAATCGTCCATTTAATTATAATCCTCCACCTATTACTAATAATCCATATAATCCTAATCTTTTAATCCATAATCCTAATCCTCCATCTAAACCTAACCTATTTACAGTTTTTACTCCAAAATTCCTACAAGGACTCCTACAAAATAAACCATCATAAAGTTATAGAGTCATGTTACCCCACTCAACCATCTAAGGTAATTATTGATGAGGCTATCACCACCCAATACCCATCATTCCACTCCCAAATCCTAACACCATCAAACACATCAAACCATCCAACCCCAATCCACTAAATGTCATGAATATCCCATCTTTCCATCCACCAAATTTGAGAATCTATCCAACACTCCTCCCCCATCACGCCATCCTTACAAATCTAAACATTCTAAGAGCTTGTTCCTGAAACATTGAAAATTGTCACTCTATGTTTTGGGAGATAGAACAACAATTTTCATACAAGTTTCATTCAAGAAAACTCTATAGATCTTAATCTAGAGATGGAAATGAGGGAAAGAGATATGCAATAATGTGTCCTAGAGTGTCATAAAATACAATAAGAGGGGTTCACCGCCAAGCAAGGCTTGGAAAGACAAGAAATGAATGCAATACATGCAAAACCTAACTAGATGACCTAGGAAATGAAACTAAAAATTAGGATAAAAAATTGAGAATGAAAAAAGGTGCACCTGGAAGAAAGATGTGATAAAAAAAAGCTCTGAAACCCTGAAATCTTGTTGTTTGATGCTCACTAGGACTCATATGCTAGTTTGGGAAATTTAGTTCCAGACTAAGGATTTTATACAAAAACTGGAATCTTTCATGGACTTTTTTGGATCTTTTGAAATATGGAAAAAGGCAGTACTGAGACTCATACGCCACAAGTGGAAATTTAGTCCTAGTATTAGGGTTTGTTCAAAATTTTGGTATTCTCTTGTGATCTCCTGTAACTTCTCTTCTGTCAAATCTCTGAGTTTGAAACGCTGAATTACAACCTATAGGTGACTTTCCCTAATCTTGCAATGTAGATGATGACTTTGGCAACTTGATGACTCTTCTCTAATATTTCAATTTAGTCTTCAAGGGGTCTTCAAGTCTCAAAACACCTAGATATACAATCACACATTGAAGAGAATAAGAAATTGTTGATTGTTAGGGAATAGGGGTTTTCCTAAGTCAAAACCCATTTGGGTAATTAAACCTTATGATGAAACAATGAAACATGAACATGAAACATGAAACATGAACAATGATTGGAGTGGGGGGCCTAGTTTGATTGGATAAATCATCCTATTAGATGAAAGAGGTCACAAGGTCTAGTCTTTCCCCAAACCTGTGGTACCGAAGGGCATGTCACTCTAGCACCACCGGTCACATGAAAAAAAGTTTACTAGGAACACTGCTTTTTATAGGGGGATGGATACTCAACCGATTCTTGCAGTCTAAAACAAAGAAAAGGAAACATGAACAATGATTACCTTGAATGATTTCTTGAAATGAACAATGATTACCTTGAATGATGTCTTGGAATGTAAGTCAGTAATCTAACATGAAGTGACCATGTAGAATGTAGATCTTGATATTGAATTGGATATGAAACAATGCTTAACTTAGATCTTGAATACTACATTACAACACTAGCTCAATAACATGCTCGATGAATTATGCCTTTGACATGATGATGGATCTTGACTTGTAACAAATGAAGAAGAAATTTGCCCTTGAATGCCTTATAAATGATCTTGAATACTATATGAAGATCTTGTGAAGTCTTAGGATGGTTAAATATTTATTTCTTAAGTTGATATAATGAATGCTTAGGTGAAATAATGATTTGAAACCTTGTTTATATAGGCATTCCATCTAATATACTGTTTATTAGATCCCAAATGCTGACATTCATGAAATTTGAATCCAAAACCTTGATTTCTTGCTCAAACCCCTATAAAGGGGCCAAATAGGACTCATACACCACTTGTGTCATATAGGTCCCATTTGGGTGGGACTCATATGCCCAAGGTGGCATATGGGTCCCACCAGGGATTTTTAGGTTGAGGAGACATCGAGGAGTTGGAAAATTAAGTGTATTTGTTGATTATGTTAGGATCTGGGTTGAAATAAGCCTCAATATGCATAATAAAGGGTCTTAGGGGCCTATTAATGATGGTATGAATGTCATAAATGAAAGAGGGCCAAAAAATTAACTTGAAGGTGTAAATAAATACACTCTACAATATTAAATTAAGGAAAAAATAAGTCTATTTAGCTTAAAAGGGCCCTAAACCTAATGTGAATGTGTAAAACACATTACAACACTAGATCAAGGAAATATTAGGTTCATTTTAATGTTAATAATTCCAAAATTAAGTGTGAAAATGTAAAGGATGACATTTTTCTACACTACATTTAGCCCCCACTTTAGTGAGAGGAGGAACTTGCTTCAAACTCACACTAAAGTACACATTCAAGAGGGGTCCAAGTGTACCAATGTAGATGGTCTAGGATAACAAAGATCAAAGGAGGTGGCCAAGCCACTAGGATCCAATATCCTACATCAAACCAACATAAGCACAAAGGGACACACAGGTGTATGATATGCAACATCAAGATAAACAAACATACAATGTCAATGACCAAAAGAAAGAAAAAACAAAAACAAGAAAAAATAAAAAGAGGTTGATCAAGCTTGTACTGTTTGTCTTGCACATTGTGGATTAGATCTAAGGTATTTGTCCAAAAAAATTTACAAGTGGAACACGATGTCCACTATGCAAACCAGCACATGCTCACAAGGGCTAGTGAAACCTTAGGCCATCCACTAGGTGAGCCCACAACAAGACATACACATGCAATTGGTATGCGCTCACATAGACAAGCAAATGGCTATGGAAAAGACATGCCTAATTTTGGCTCCCATATGCACAACCATACTAAATATATACCTCCTGATAACTTTGATAAGGCACCACATAACAATGAACTTTGAGCTTCATGAGGTAAGCAAGGCTTCGCGTGCTTGATACTCATGAAAAAACAAGATGGCTTCACAAGCAAGGAAAGTGTGTTATGCAAGATGGCCATATAATAGTTATTGTAAATGAAAAAGTAGTATAAAGTACGTTCAAAGGGATTTCCCTTAGTTCATGTAAGGTCTCTTCTTAGGAAACATCATGTCTAATGTCTCCAAGAGAGGACAAGTCAAAGAAATATCATGCTTTCAGAGGAAATAAAAACCAATGATACCACCAAGAAAAGGACGCATCGCAAGAAGAAAGAAAAATCACACAGTGAAACATGAGTGTCAATGTATCCCCCACTTTAAAGCAGTTGCTAACACCATTGCTTTGAGCAATTGCTTTAAAGTAGAAGAAGACATGAGAGGTTATTCGAAAAGCCCTATGCCAAGTCACATGTTTCTAAATGAAGCTCCATCATGGATAAGGGGTTTCCTCCAAAACTTAGTACATCACATGTAGGCCAACTTAAGGCATGTCGTCCACATCCCAAGATTGCTCTTATATATACATGGAAGGTGGTCACCTAGCCAAAAGAGAAAATGGCAAGTGTCATATGAGGACAAGGCTAACCTAACCCCTTTCCCCCAGTTGAGCTGAGATGATTGATGAGAGATTTGAAAGTCAACTTGTTAATTAGAGGAACTAGGTGCCTCAACACAAGGAAGAGCACCACAATCCTTAAGATGCTGAATTTTGTTACCCAAAACCTTACATTCATTAGTAGAATGACCATGAATTCTATGATATGCGTAAAATGGATTCTTGTAGTAGAATACCTTTTGTGTTCTTGGAGGGAGAGACATAAAATGATCTTAGAGGAGTCTCAACAAGATACATTTTTTATCAATAGTAGAAGATGTTCCTTTATTTTGCAACAAAGATATCCCTTGCTTAGTACAAGTTGTCATCCTTACACAAGGATCTTTAGATTGCGAGATTTTGTACTCTTCTTTAAAGGAAGGTGTAAAATCTAACAAACTCAAATCATTAGTGTTTTGCATGATGAAATTTATGTTAAGGGAAGATTTCTCTATTTCTTCTGTTTCTTTCAAAGGATAATAATCAAGACCACTAGTGTCTATCAGTTTAGGATGCACTAATGTTAAATTTGGCTTAGAAGAATCTTTTGTAATAGTGTTGATATTAAGTGAAGGCTTGTTTATTTCTTTCAAGGGACAATAACCAAGATCATTATTTGTTCCTTGTGTGTTAGGCTCTATAGGGACACATATACCTTGTTCTCTAGGACCACATCCTTTTCCACTATATCCGAATTGTTTCATAATTTCATAAAATTTTCCATAAAGCTCTTTCATTTGTTTTGGAGTCAGTGGTTGTTCATAATTAGTTTCATCAAAGTTTGTTGTAAAATTTGCTTCTTCATCTAAAGTGGTTGATGTGGATGCTTTCGAAGGGTCTTTCCAAATTTTGTGTTGGCATTATCACTTTTTCTTTTTCATTTTTCTTTATTATGATTTTTTGATTGCCCCTCAAAGCTAGGTGTGAAATCCAAGGAACCCCAATAATCTTTGAATAACTTCGTGACTTCCTCAATATGTTTGTCTTTGTCTTTTTGTTGCATAGATTCAACTTGTGTAGTTGATGTTAGTGTTTTCAAAGGATTTCCCTTATTTTTTCTCAATATTCAAACAACTATTTGGTTCAAGGTCAACATCGATTGTATACACTTTGTTTTTGTAGACACACTTCATTTTACAATGAAGATTAGAAGGCACTCCATTCATTCCATGAATCCATGGTCTTCCTAAAATAAGCTTATATGAAAGATTGTGAGGCATAATATGGATCGGCATTTCTAATGTGGCCTTTGTAGCTATAATAGGCAAAGTGATCACACCATGCAGTTGTTTTCCTACATTGTCAAATCCTCAAATACATAAAGATGTAGGTTGAATTTTTGATTTATCCATAGAAAGTCTATCCAAAAGGGTTATAATACACACATTAAGAGTGAAGCCATTTTAACAAGAGTTCTTTTTATTCCCAACCTATTATAGATAGCTATTATCATGAAAGCGCCATTTTATTTTTGCATTCTCAAAGGAGGGAGCTCACTTTGGTGGAAAACAATGTTAGCATTCATTCCTTGAATCATGGTTGTTATGTCACTTGGTTGCACATTAGGAGGGGTAGGAAATTGTTGTAAGACACTTTGAATCATGTTATGATAATAACAGGATGCTTGAATAAGGTGCCATAAAGATATTTTAGTAGGAGTGTTCTTAAGTTGTTCAACAAGGTCATACTCCTTTCCACTTTGTATAGGAAAATGAGGAGAAATAGGAAAGGTAGGATTAGGAAATGGGAGGGATGTTGAAGGTGTTTGTTTTGGTTGTGGATTGTTTCTTATGTTATATGTGTGAGCAACAGTATTATAACTCGGCTATTGCGAAACATTATTCTTAGGTGGGTAAAGGATAAGTTCATGTTTGTTTTGAGTTTATGATTGTTGTGAGGCTGGATAATGAATTAGAGGATTCTTAGGATGTCCTATAGGGTATTTAGGTGGTCCAATAGTCAAGGGGGATCTAACAGACACTTGCGCATTCACTACCTTAGTGGTTTTGGTTTGATGTTTTTCTAATGAAGGGGAGTCTAGTGTCATCTTTTCATCATCATCTAAGGAAGCTACATCACTATTGTTTGTATCAATGCTCTTATTTTATTCCACCATGATATCTTCCCTAATAGGAGAGTTTTTAGGAGAACTACAAACTAGATGTTTATGAAATTCAAGGGTTGGTTCTTCTAAAATGACTTCATAGCAAGAAGGGAGTTATCAATGGTTCAATTGTCTTATTCAATAAAGTTTTTCCTAGGGGAAGAGAGGCAACTAAGATTCTCATGACTTTCATCAATTGTATTTTCTAAGATCAAAGTATCTTCTTTACAACTAGGAGAGATACTAGGAGAAGAACAAATGTGATTGTCAAGATTGTTCATAATATCATTCCTTTGTCCCATAATGTCTTCCAAAATAGGATAGGTAGGGGAAGAAACATAAAGAGGGTTGTCATAGATCTTAAATATTTGATTATCTAACACCAACATATCCTCATCATTTACAACATTATCACAAGAGGGGAAGATGTTGGGAGATGAATACAGACTAATTGAAGTGTTATTTAGATAGGTTTCAATGGTCTCTTGTTGTGTTATGTGATCATCATGATTACCTATGGTTATGTTTTCTTGTTCAGTAATGTTTTGCATAATAAGAGAGGTAGGAGGAGAGAAACAACTAGGGTTCTCAAAACTCTCATCAATTGGTTCTTCTAACACCGAAATATCTTCTTCACAACTAGGAGAGATATTAGGAGAAGAACAAATATGATTGTTATGATTACCCAAGATTGTATTCTCTCACTAGACTAATCTTGTTTATAGGAAGGGTACTAGAAGAGGGATCAATGACGAACAAAAAGAGAGGGGAGAGGACTTCATATTCATATACACATAACAAAAGCTTCTTATAGTACTAAAAAAGATCTTAAAATAGAACATGAAGTATGATAACTATATATTTTTGCAATGAAAAAATGATGTAATTATTGTCTTACAAATTTGAAATGCAACAATGATAGAGAAAACATGCAAAAGGAGAATGCAATTTTCAAATGATAATTGACTAATTATGCTATGTAACAATCTGAAAATGAAATATTGTAAATGCCATTTTGAATTTAAGTATTGTAATCAATGATATTTTTAATGTTGTAAAAGGTAGTTTTAGGTTTGATCCATGAATAAATTTCCCAAAGGGGCATATGAGTCCCAGTTAGGGTTTTTAGAGGGTTCAAATAGTGAAAAACACACCATAGAATTCCTAGGAATCCAGGAAAAACACCTCTATTGGGACTAAATTTTTGAGAGGGGATTTTGAGTCCTAGTTAGGGTTTTTACATTGAATTCAACAAATTCTGAGTGAATGTTAAGGTTTCTAGCTTGTGTATTTATTTGAATATTTACAATTGCATAATTTCAATGAAATTGAATGATCTAAGATGCAAAAATGCAACCTATATGCACTTTCACTAATGCAATATTTTGAAACCCTAGATGCAAATTAACTAATGCAAGACCTAATGAAAATTTAATGTATGCTAGATAGAGGACTATGATTCACTCCAAATCAAAATAAGGTGTTCTAAAGGCTAGGTTCACCAAAATAAAACGTCAAAAATTATTGCTCTATGTTTTGGGAGATAGAACACAAATTTTCATACAAGTTTCATTCAAGGAAAACCTAGAGATCTCAATCTAGAGATGGAAATGAGGGAAAGAGATCTTCAATAAGGTGTCCTAGGGTGTGATAAAAGACAATAAGAGGGTTTCACCACCAAGCAAGGCTTGGAAAGACAAGAAATGAATGCGACATGCAAAACCTAACTAGATGACCTAGGAAATGAAACTGAAAATTAGGATAACAAACTAAGAATGAACAAAGCTGCACCTAGAAGAAAGATGTGATCAAAAAAATCTTTGAAACCCTAAAATCCTATTGTTTGATGCTTACTAGGACTCATACGCTAGTCTGGGTGATTTAGTCCCAGACTAGGGTTTTAGTGCAAAAACTAGAATCTTTTAGGGATTGTTGTGGATCTTTTGAAATATAGAAAAAGGCAATACTGGGACTCATATGCCACAAGTGGTGATTTAGTCCTGGTATTAAGCTTTTTCCAAAATTTTGGTATTCTCTAGTGATCTCTTGTAACTTCTCTCCTATCAAATCTCTGAGTCTAAAACATTGAATTGCAACATGTAGGCGACTTTCCATGATCTTACAATGTAGATGACGACTTTGGAAACTTGACAACTCTTCTCCAATCTTGCAATTTAGACTTCAAGGGGTCTTCAAGTCTCAAAACACCTAGATCTACAATCACACATCAAGGAGAAGGAAAACTTGTTGGTTGTTAGGGAATAGGGGTTTTCCTAGGTCAAACCTTGGTTAGGTAATTTTTAGTAACAAAATTTAAGTATCCCTTTTCCTTACTTAATTTGGGAATAATTAATATAAAATTAACTTAATAATACCTTGATTTAATGTTGTAATGTTTCTTACACATTCATTTTGAGTCTAGGGCCCCTCTTAATAAAATAGACTTAATTTATGCCTTATTTAGGGTGTTGTAAAGTGTTTTCCTACACTTTCACACTTATCTAGGGTTTCATTTATTAATTGTGGTTAATTGGCCCCTTTAATTCAAATTATTAATTAAAGTTTTCAAGGATCTATCTCAAAACCCATTAATGATATTACCTAATATTTACATTGGAAAAATTAGAGTCCTCAAAATTTGTGCTAGGACCCATTCACCTTTAGTGGTGAATGGGTTGACCTAACATAGAACACCCCTTTCTTGGCATATGTGAAATGGGTTTTTGATATTATTTCATCCTTCGAAGCATGGTCCTAGGAAATTGTGCTAGGACCTATTCGTCCAAGGTGGCGAATGGGTCCTCCTCACTTAGGAAACCCCTTTTTGAATTTATTTGTGGTAGGATGTTTTTGATTTTCAATTCTAGGTCAGATGTCACCTTGGTTTATTTGAATTTCGAGGTTAATTGTTAGATTTGGTATAAATATAAGGTTAATTCACATAGTTTCATCCTAAGTGACCTAGAAAATTCAAGTGATCATAAGATTACATTCACAAGAGAATTATAGAGCATTTCAAGGGCATTCAAGAGTAGATTATCAAGAGTTTATTGCAGCAATTCAAGGTCATATCATCATTTCAAAGGCATAGTGCATAAAGCATGTGGTTAAGCTAATGTATGTTGATGTAGCATTGAAGATCTATTTGCAAGAATTGTTTCACATCTAATTCAAGATCAAGATCTACATTCTACATGGACACTTCTTGTTAGTTTGTAGATTTACATTCCAAGACATCCTCCAAGGTATCATCATTTCATGTTTCATGTTTCATGCTTCTATTTCATTGTTTCATTATAAGGTTTAATTTTCTAAAAGGGGTTTGACCGAGGAAAACCCCTATCCTCTAACAATCAACAAGTTTTTATTCCCTTTGATGTGTATTTACAAGTTCATAGGTTGAAGATAAAGTGAAAAACAAGATTGAAGCAAAAGTCGTCAAAGTTGTCATCCATATTGCAAGAACATGAAAATGAGGCTACAAAATTTATTTTACATTTTTGGAAGCTAAGCACCAAGGAGCCGAGAGTGAAGATCTTGAGGAATAGAACCCATATCTCAGTTTTCAAAAACCCTAACAGGGACCCATTCACCAATAAATGCGAATGAGTCCTTTGTGACCTAAAAACAACAAGTTTTCTCTAAGGTACACATCATTTTAGCCTTCCAAAACTCCCCTTATTGTTGCTATAACAATTAGGATTGTTTTATGATTGTTATTTGTATCATATCATACACAAAAATGCATGTTTTGGAGAAAAAACTAGTGGTTTATCATCTTGATCAATTCATTTTGATAAACCCTATTTTTCACCCTAAACATTAATGGTGAACTTGACTTATTAAACATTGTAATTTTATGATTTTGGAAGTCTATTCTTGCATCCTAGGTTAGATCTTACATTCATTGGAATTGAATTAGATCTTATTTAGAGTTTTCTACATTGCATTCAAACTTGCATCTCATCTAGGGTTTAGAATTGCATTGTTTTGCATTCTTTAAATCTAAAAAATACAAAAATAAATCATTCATTTTGCATATCATTTAGATCTCATTAAATTTTCATTTGAAAATTAAAACAAAATTGCATTTCAAATTAGGGTTTTGCATTCATCATTTTATCACCTTTTCAACTTGCATTTCCAAAAAAATTGAAATTGAAGGTTATTGTTAAAAACCTAAAATTGAAATACATTGAAAAAGGCTTAAAAATCATTCAAAAATAGGTAAAAAACCCTAATATAGGACCCATTCACTACTTGGGTGAATGAGTCCCTAATTAAGGTTGACCTGCATTTTTTGGCATCTAAAAATCATTGAAAAACACTTAAAAATTAGTAAAAACATTTCACAAATCCTCATCTAGGACTCATTCACCTTTCCATTCGCTACTAAAGGTGAATGAGTCCCTGATCAGGTGCTGGTCTAATTTGTTGGGAAATTGAAATGTTTGTTTTAGGCTTCTGTTTACTGCTGTTACATTTCTATTTTAGTTTCCTAATTTTCTATTTCATTAAATTAATTGCATCTAGCTTAATTTGCTTCATTTAGTTCATTGTCAAAATTCAAAATTGCATTTAC
The DNA here is from genome assembly GCA_007258455.2 of Sequoia sempervirens. Taxonomy (NCBI): domain Eukaryota; kingdom Viridiplantae; phylum Streptophyta; class Pinopsida; order Cupressales; family Cupressaceae; genus Sequoia; species Sequoia sempervirens. The sequence continues at coordinate 250,965 of VDFB02377869.1, forward strand.
AACATTCCATTTTCAATCTATTGCATTACATTGTTTACAATCTAAAAATTTCATTTCATTCTAGGTCATTACATTGCCTCTTTCCATTTAGGGTATGCACATTAAGTTTGTAAAACTTGTATGAGCTTTACAACTTGGTGTCCTATTAGCTATACTATTGTAAGACGTTGTTCAAGGCTCATGTCATCCCACGATATCTCACTCACCATGGATCTTGGGTTTTCTAGCTCTCTTTCTAATAGTTTTAATAATCAACCCTTTATGGCTCATAGTTTTCATACTTCATTTTCCATGACTTACACTGATGTGCATGATGTCCATCTAAGACAAGAAGACATAAAAAGATTAGATGAAAAAATAGAAAACTTACAAGACATTATCCTTAGTGAAAGTATAGAAATTAGCTTGGTTCTTATTATAAAAAATCTAAGGAAAGTGCTTAAAATTGGAAATAGAACACAAATTGTCTATAGGCTTAGTTGCTTCTTTCATGAGTACTTAACTAAACAAGCCAATAATGACATACATTCCATAGTCAACTCTATTGAAGCTAGTGAAATGAAGAATGATGTGATGAATATTGAAATAGATGATGAAAACATAAAATATATCAATTAAGAACAACTGATTAAAATGGTAGGATTTATCAAAGCTAGACCTCGTAAGGGCTCAACTAAAAAGCCTCTTGATATTTATTTCTCTCAAAATGACATACTTAAATGTGCACCTGATGGTCCTCTTTACATAGCTGGTTGAATCAATGATAAGCCCACTAATGGGATATTAATTGATCCCATCTATGGAGAGAATGTGATCATTGAAGAATTTCTATTTGTGCATGAACTATATGAAGATACATATGATAAACTGAAAGCATGGATCAAGACGCATAATTTTTTTTCTTGTCCTATGATTTGCTTGATAAATCTCCCTTTAAAAGTTGGACCAGAAACATTAAATGTCCCATTCACCATCATTCCACAATTGGACCAATTTTGTGTGAAGTTAGGCTATCCGTGGATTCACTTCATGAATTTCATCCCTTCGGTTGTGCATAAGTGTTTAAAGTTTCTATTTGGAAATGATATCTTTACTATGCATCATAGTGGGTTTAGTCCTGCCTCTCCTCAAGGGAACTTTTCATTATATTTCTTTTGGCCCGAGCCTATGGAACCTCTTAAATCTCAGGAGGAATTCTTTTTCAAATCATATCAAAAGTTCAAGGAAAAGTGCATAGCAAAGTTATCCCTTCAAAACATGCCTCAATCGATGACTGAACAACCTATCCTTGATGAAAAAATGATTGAACCAAAAGCCCTTCCAAACATCCAAGAACAACCTATATCAAAACCTCCTACCATTTCCTATAAGAGACCGCATGATAACCAAAACAATCTCGTTGTCCCTCCTAAAATAAAACAAGTTTACAAAGATAAAGAGAAAGTGGTTGAACAACCTCCTGTTGTTTCTTCTATTCCTCCCAAGGAAGAGAAGGAACCTATGATTGACAAACCCACTCTTACAAAAACAAAAATTGACAATGGATTGAAATGAGATTGAAGTGCTAAAGAGTGTAGGCATAGATGTCATGTTATTGCTTATATGTTACAAACTAAAGAAGATAAGAACAACATAGAAAATGAAAATCTGAACTTACCTGAAGCAATGCATGATGATTCTATACCATCGCCACAATATAAACAAGAAATTTTCATGGAAATTTTCATTCGACCTCATGTTGTGATTAATTTAGATGATGAAATTGATATTGTAAAGATTGATGAACAAGTTCATAATGAGTTGAGTACATTGTTCTCTTCTTCTATGAACTTAAATGAAAAACTCCTAAAAAGAGTGTTGAACTTGGTGCTTCCCCTATTTCAAAACTTGTCGTTGTCCCTTTGGCTAGCTGTTCACCTTCTATTTATACAAACTAAGAGTGGGATGCAGACAACTTGCTATAGGTTGAATCACATGTGCCTTACTAGTATTTTTCTTTTTAATGTTTCTTTATGTGATTGCATGTGCGTAATGTGATACCCTGTGATGTTTTGTTTGATGCATCTCTCTCTCTTTTTGTGCATTATTCTATATGTACCTACATTCTTCTCTATGTCATAAAAAGTGCTCCTTTGTCTTTTTCTATGTTTTGTGTTTTCTTTTTGGGGATGACGCAAGGTGTCGAGACATTTAGGTCTCTGCCATGTTGACTCGAAAGTCTTTTTCTTTCTTTTTTTCAATCTCATTGTGTAATTATTCCAATTTTTTGAGTATTTTGGGAATGATGACAGTTCCAAGCTCTAAGACAACATTGTCACAAAGACATACTGACCCCGCATCCATAGATCACTTATGTATTTTTCGGGGCAACCCTTCCCTCCTTGTTCATGGTGGAGCTTTATTTTGGAAATATATGACTTGGCATAGGGTTTTCCTAGGAAAGATCTCATGTCTTAGGAGAAAACATTGAATACTTTAAAGTAGTTGCTCACAATAATAGTGTTAGAAACTGCTTTAAAGTGGGGGAATACATTGATGACATCTTTCAACATATTTCATGGAATGATTTTCTTTTTTATTTCAACGTGTCCTTTTCTTGGTGGTGTCATTGAGTTTGATGTCCTCCAAGAGTGTGATATTTCTAAGCATACGATTTCCATTAGTGACATGATGCAAAGTGAGAGGCATCCCATAAGTGGTGATTTGATACTCTTTGACTTGTCCTCTCTTGGAGAAATTAGGCATGATGTTCCATAAGAAGAAGACCTTACATGAACAAAGAAAATCCCCTTTAACAAAAAACTACAGACATGACATTAAAAAAAATTCAAAAGCATACCAAAGCATTACATTGTGGTGCCTTATTGAAGCTTTTAGGAGGATAATTTTGGTATAGTATGTGAGGATAATGTGATTCTATCATTTTCCACCTCATTGGGATAACTCACCTAGTGGAAAAACTAAGGTTCCAGTACCCCAGAGTGAGCACACATGTTACAAATGTTACCTGATTTTTAGCTTTTAGCTAAAATCAGGTAACTTAGTGTTTGTTCTTTTCATGTTGTTCAAACATTTAAAAGAGTAACCATAAGACTGCTAGTTTCAATATGCATGAAAGAGTGATTGTCAAATGAATAGGTTACATTTTGTCATTTCAATATTACAATTACAACAAATGAGGAAGAAAATCATAGATATACAAATGTAATCTTTTATTAATAATCGTGAAGTGTACATGTCCCTCACAAGCCAAGGGATTAACTCTCTTATTCAATGAAAATATGAAGCAATTCATACATAAATAAGTAAAGTAAACAAATAATGTGCATATAAGAATGGAACCAGTCACTGCCTGAGAATGACTAGTTACAGGTTGCCTAACTGCTTTGTTGCTGCTACTTCGAGTTGCTTGTGTCCTCCCCAGCTCCATAGTGCTCCTAGCCCCTGCATCTGAAAAAGAAATTATATTAGAGCGAGGCTCTAAGCAATGAAATATTCAATCCTTACATACACACCTATTTATGCATGTATAAACTGATCCATAAGTGCATAAAATAAGCATGCAAACCTTGGATGTCTTGGAAAACAAAGAAGTCATCAAACACATCCAATATATGCATTTATTTTCTAATTGTTTGCTTCATGTGCAGATTTAGGACAAGTTTGGTTACTGTTCTGATTCAAATCAAATACAACATGTGGGGTAAATGTGGCTCCCACGAGGATAGAGCCCAACATGCTTTGAAAGGAAAAGGAAATTGAGCAACTTGATCAAAGATTTATCTATTATCAATGCATTAAATCAATATGGAATCACACCAGTTGATCGAATTTCATTATCAGATTCAAATAATGCAACATATTGTGCTGATATGTCCTTCAATATTCTTAAGAAGATCCATGATCTATTTATAAAGTAAGTGACTTCATAGATGCAATGAGTTCAATTATGCATCTTTTGAATAATGAGGAAGCATTTCAAGAGCCCCTCTCACCATAACCCTATTGGGAAGTCACACATCACATAGGAAGGTGAGCTTTTAGGTCACCCACATAAGTGACATGTGGCTGTCCAATAAAATTCAAATGAGGAGACTATGTGTATTTATTACACATAACCAGAAATAGAGCAATGGTTGAATCAAGGTCATGATACAAGTACAATGACAACACCTTTGCAAGAGCTACATGAGGAAAATGGAATTGATATTGTTCATTCATAGGTGTACTTGTGAAAATGAATGCAATTAACTAAAGGTCATTGTCATTGATAAGCACAATAAACAATGCATGTTACAATGGTCTCATGAAGGACAACAGTAATAAATGTATGCTACATGACAATAGGGGTATTTACTATATTCAAAAAATGGAGAAAATGAGCCATGTTTCACCTTGGTGGCAAATGAGGAACTATGATATGAGCCATGCAATGAAGAGTACAACCAACTAACAACAAACACCAGATGCATATACATAAAAGAAATTATAGGTTGACAAGTATCGGGAAGTATTCAAAATAGAAGATAATTGTTTTCATGGAAAAGAAACATGGCCATTTATTTTGCTGCCCTCATAAGTGAGATGAATGAAAGTTATATGTTATCTTTTAGATTGAGAACGTGATAAGCTTGAAAGAATTCCAAGCATGTAAAATAGGATAGCAACAAAAACAAAATCTGAAGTTGCACAAGGCTCTATTCAAGGCCTTCTCAATCAAACATTAGACAAACAAGTTTCTAGATAACATTCAATGCCTAATGGTTTAAGGAAGGGCACAAAAGGAAAATAAATTCAAGAAACATGAACTCTAGTTGACATAGATATATGCCTATTATGAACATGCCATTACAAGAAGTCATGACATCAATAGAACCCTCATATGATGTGATCAAGATACAATTTTTATGCCATAACACAAGGGATAGGGGTCTTCTATTCTCTAAGCATATTACAAAGAATGATTAAACAAGTTTCCAAATGGTTTCCTCTAGAAATGATGCCTCTAAGCATATTAAAAAGAAAGGAAGAGCACTGATACTAAAGATGGCAGTGGTCTTCATTGAAATAAAGGACCTCATGAAATTCAATTGTTGAAACCATCATGAACCATGGTGCTTTAGTGAATAGAGCATAGTCATGAATAAGAAAAGTTTCATTAAAGGTTACAAATTTATCTTCATGATTATCTATGAACTTGAAAAAATAAATCAACAGTGAATGCAAGGTGCAGTCATTACATAAAGAAAGTACTTATGGCACTACTATCAAAAAGATGCTATTGTGATAGTGTCTCTACATGTAATGCAAGGAATAAGCCTAATCATTAGAGGACATGAAATATAGTCCATTCACAACAAGTTCAGAGCTTAAGTAAGGAGTAGTCCTAGATTCAATCAAAACAGTGGCAACTATTACTTCTACTAGGGAAGTCATGTGCATTGAAAGACATAGATGTGCTTCAAGGTAAGTCACCAATTAATGAGTAGTTTTGTCAATTCAATGCATAAACAATGGGATGCAAAAACCAATGAAAGATCATACAAAGTTGTGGAGAAGAAATGAAAATGATGATTGTAGCTGCAATTGTGAAGAAGTGTAATCATGCTCTTCTTGAAGAGCAACACTTTCCCATTCCTACTTTATCCTAAAGTTAGGAATACATCCTCTTAAAAGCAATAAGAGTCTACAAAAGAGTGAGGGGAGCTTAATTCAAGATTTGCATCTGCTGGGTCAACTTTCAAGGAGCTTTACATTGATAAGGATAGTGACCATGAATTGTAGAATACAGGTTATTCACAGCGACCAAACCCATTTTGGGGTTTTTGTTTTCAAAAAAATTCTATAGAAAGGAAGTGCTACAGAAAACCCAGTTAAATGCCCACTAAAAGACACATTTTGCTACAAATTGGGGCTTTCATTGTACCCATAATGTGCAATGACATTTCCTCATTTTTTGCAACAAAATTTGAAGTTGCTTGTAAAATTGAAAAATTACCCATATGGGTTCACCATGAAAATCTGATATAGAAATGGAAAAATGGAGAATGTCCTACATGGATCAGAAAATGAAACCATTTCACGTGTTTCTGACAGGCCATAGTGAAGATTGGCCTTTTTTTAATAAATATGGAAAAGCCACTGGGTTTTTAAAAAAAATGGAGCCACATTGTTATATTCTACAGGAAAGTCAAAAAAATTGCAAAATCATTTATATTTTTGCAACAAATTTTAGCTTTTCAAGAAAATCAAGAAACCCACTTGGGTTCTTTACAAACAATTGCAAATTCAACAAAATAGATGCTACAGGAAACCCAAATAGGGGTTTTTGGCAGAAGACAAAGTAGAAAATCATGAATGGAGAAAACCCAGTTTGCATAATGGAGGTCGAGCCCACAACAATTTCTTTCTTTTTCTAAATTCCAAGAAACCCATTTGGGTTGTTAATATTTGTGAAATACAAGGAAGAAATCAAAAGATAACATGAGGGTTTTTAGAAATGAACATGACAAACACATTTTCCTGTTCATAGTCATGGCCAGTGAGTCATTATCTCATGAAAACAACAGAAAAAACACTGAGTTTATTCAAAATTGCAGAGCATTGGAAGCATTTTAAATGCCATCATAGGAGTTTAAAACAAATGAGACATTTAAAGGCTTCCATTTGAGCTTTTCTTGCTCATTAAAGGAGTAAAAAGTCAATGCAGAGTTTGGGAGCTTACCCAAGCTCGAGCATTGAAATGTGCAGGGCTTTGTCACTCAAAACTTCCTATTGATCTTCAACTAGACTTGATAGTGGCGGTTGTATGAAGGAGAGTAGCAACAAAAGAAATAAATAGCATATAAAGTGGTTAGAAATACTACAGGCCGCGACTGTTTGCTCACAATGGCTTCTCAAATATGTGAAAAACACAATTTTTTGCCAAGAAAACCAATTTACCTACTGTTACGGGCTTCTTTTCATCAGAAAATGTCAAAAATTTGACAGAATCACCCAAAGATATCATTATTTTTTCCAAACCCCATGGCAATAGAGTGTTCCAAATTTTCCTTGACCGAAAAAATGATGTCTTTTGCCTCATGTTAGTATGTTTTGACAATTAGGGTTTGACTCCTATTTGAATGTCGATGGGATTTTTTTATCCCCTATTTTAAAATCAAACATATGGTAAATGCAATGGGGGCCAAAATATGTGTGTTCTCACTTAGGCATCTTATGCCTTAGGGGTTTTTCCCAAATTTTCAAACTTTGCTAAGTCCTCAATTTGCAAATGGAGTGTGCCATGCAACATGATATGCCCCTTGATTTTTTACCTCAACATCACATGACTTGGAATACACTTTCCAAGGGGTTTGGAGGTCGACCTTTTGTCTAGGTATGTTGAAGACTATAATGCCTTTGCAAACATGTGTTTTGCCATGTGTGTTCAAGAATGCAAAATGAGGTAGGTTGATGGTCAAGTGCCTTTGAAACTCTTGGGGACTTTTAAGATATGATATTATATGTTGCATTTGTTTTCAATTTTTGAAAATATCATGTAAGTGATTTGAAAATCACTTTCAGTTTTCTTTTAGATGCAAATGTAATACATATTATGGTGGGGTCCCTTGTCTTGTGCTTAATTGTAAAGTGACTTGTTAAGTGATGTTTTATGAATCACTTAACAAGGTCATTATCTTTAATGTTTTAAAAGCCATGTGTTTTCAAAGAAGACACATATTGCATGATGGAGAATGTGGTCAAGTCTTGTATGAGGACCAATGATGATTTGCAGAAATGTGAGATGTGTGGGATGCTGTTTTGACTGATTTTGGTGGGAAAGAGGCCAGCTGGAGATATTTTTGTCACATTTTTGGGGTGACTATTGACTTGGCCTATTTTTTCTTCATGTGGAGGACATTTTAGAAAGTTCTAGAAGGTTCTTTTGGGGCCTTTTCTATTTTATCTGACCGGAATCTTCTAGAAACACTTGTGTGAGAGGCTTTGGGGTTTTTGGCTTAAGTATGTTCATTTTGAACATTTGAGGGAGTTCTTTCTTTTTCCAGCATAAGGATAGCTTACTTTCTTGGAGTTATTTTTCATGGAGTTGTATTGTAACTCAGATAGACCTATTATATAGTAAGCACTTTGAATTAATAAATTGGATCAATCTTCTCTCTTCATGTTTTATGGTATGTCATTAATGGTTGATCAGTTTGTTTTTTGAAAAGTCATCTTTCCTTACAAACTTGTCCCATGTTTCATGCATCCATTTGATAGAAAATGTATGTTTACAGGATATAAACTATGTTGTTTAATGGTGTTATTGACTATGAAAATCTATTTTCCTTTTGAAAGCACTATTATAGACTTCCTTATAAATTCTTGATGTGAACTGCATTGGAAAGGGAGTTGTGTGAGTTAGCTTTGAGATATTAATTTGAATGTGTAAGGCTATTAGTAGGTCTAGGTTGTTTTGGTGTATCACCTTAGTTTCTTTCTAGCCTTAGGTTTATTTTATGCAAATTATTACCCTTATCTTTAGAGATTAAGTAGTTAGGTGGCATTAAAAGGGGAAGCCAACCCTTATCTCTGGATGTCTTGCTTTCAAACAGGTTACCCACAACTTGAAAGCAATCCCATGTTAGTCCAAATCTGCTAAGTTCACTTAAGGCTTAGCAAACAGGGTGCAGATTTGGGGAGCTAACAACAGACAAACAACCCCGTTCTACATTGTGTTGGAATGGTTGTGCTTGATCCTTTGTTTTCTTTGTTTTTCTTGGCCTTTGATAGGGTATGATTATGTACCTTTGTTATTGCTACATACTTAATTGTCTTGAATGTCTACTTTAGTGTGAGTTTGTCATGGGGGAAAACTCTCACTAAAATGAGGGAAAAATGTAGTAACAGAAAAAGTATCCCTTTTCCTTAATTTGGGAATAATTAATATAAAATTAACTTAATAATGTCTTGATTTAATGTTGTAATGTGTCTTACACATTCACATTGAGTCTAGGGCCCTTTTTAATAAAATAGACTTAATTTATGCCTTATTTATGGTGTTGTAAAGTGTTTTCCTACACTTTCACACTTATCTAGGGTTTCATTAATTCATTGTGGTTAATTGAGGTTAATTGTCCCCTTTAATTCAAATCTAAGCCTTATTAATTGCATTTTTCAAGGATCTATATTGACACCCATTAATAATATTACCTAACATTTACATTAGAAAAATTAGAGTCCTAGAAATCTGTGCTAGGACCCATTCACCTTTAGTGGCGAATGAGTCCTCCTAACATAGGACAACCCTTTCTTGGCATATGTGAAATGGGTTTTTGATGTTATTTCATCCCCCAAAGCATGGTCCTAGAAAATTATGCTAGGAACCATTCACACAAGGTAGTGAACAGGTCCTCCTCACTTAGGAAACCACTTTTTGAATCTATTTGTCGTAGGATTTTAATGATTTTCAATTCTAGATCTGATGTTGGCTTGGTTTATTTGAATTTCGAAGTTAATTCTTAGATTTGGTATAAATATAAGGTTAATTCACATAGTTTCATCCTAAGCGGCCTATCAAATTCAAGTGATCATAAGAGTACATTCACAAGAGCATTATAGAGCATTTCAAGGGCATTCAAGAGTAGATTATCAAAAGTTTATTGCAGCAATTCAAGGCCATATCATCATGTCAAAGGCATAGTGCATAAAGCATGTACTTGAGCTGATGTATGTTGATGTAGCATTGAAGATATATTTGCAAGCATTGTTTCACATCGAATTCAAGATCAAGATCTAAATTCTACATGGCCACTTCATGTTAGGTTGCAGATTTACATTCCAAGACATCCTCCAAGGTATCATCATTTCATGTTTCATGTGTCATGCTTCTATTTCATTGTTTCATTATAAGGTTTAATTACCTAAAAGGGGTTTGATTGAGGAAAACCCCTATCCTCTAACAATCAACAAGTTTTTCTTCCCTTTGATGTGTATTTGTAGGTTCATAGGCTGAAGATCAGGTGGAGAACAAGGTTCAAGCAAAAGTTGTCAAAGTTGTCAAGTTACAAAAGTTGTCATCCATATTGCAAGAACATGAAAATGAGGCTACAAAATTTGTTTCACGTTTTCGGAAGTTGAGCACCAAGGAGTTGAGAGTGCATATCTTAAGGAATAGAACATAGATCTCAATTTTTAGACACCCTAACAGGGACCCATTTTCTAGTAAAGGCGAATGAGTCCTTTGTGACCTAAAAATAACAAGCTTTCTCTAAGGTACACATCATTTTAGCCTTCCAAAACTCCCCTTATTGTTGCTATAACAATTAGGATTGTTTTGATTGTTATTTGCATCATATCATACACAAAATTTCATGTTTTGGAGAAAAAACCTAGTGGTTTATCATCTTGATCAATTCATTTTGATAAACCTTATTTTTCACCCTAAACATAATTAAACCTTATGGTGAAATAGTGAAACATGAAACATGAACAATGATTACCTTGAATGATGTCTTGAAATGTAAGTCAGTAATCTAACATGAAGTGGTCATGTAGAATGTATATCTTGATCTTGAATTGGATATGAAACAATGCTTAACTTGGATCTTGAATACTAAATCACAACACTAGCTCAACAACATGCTTGATGCATTATTCCTTTAACATGATGATGGATCTTGACTTGCTGCAACAAATGATGATGAAATCTTCCCTTGAATGCCTTAGAAATGATCATGAATACTCTATGACACTCTTGTGAAGTCTTAGGATGCTTAACTCTTGATTGCTTAAGTTGATAAAATGAATTATTAGGTGAAATAATGATTTGAAACCTTTTTTATATAGTCATTCAATCTAACTTACTGTTTATTAGATCCCAAATGTTGACATTCATGAAATTTGAATCCAAAACCTTGATTTCCTGCTAAAACCATAAAAGGGGGCCAAATGGGACTCATACAACACTTTTCACATATAGGTCCCATCTAGGTGGGACTCACACGCCCAAGGTGGCATATAGGTCCCACTAAGTGTATTTGTTGATTATGTCAGGATCTAGGTTGAAATAAGCCTCAAGATGCATAATAAAGGGTCTTAGGGGCCTATTAATGATGGAATGAAGGTCATAAATGAAAGAGGTCCCAAAACTTAATGTAAGGTGTAAATAAATACACTTTACAACATTAAATTAAGCAAAATTAAGTCTATTTAGCTTAAAAGGTCCCTAAAGCTAATGTGAATGTGTAAGACACATTACAACACTAGATCAAGGCAATATTAGGTTCATTTTAATGTTAATCATTCCAAAATTAAGTGTGAAAATATAAAGGATGCCATTTTTCTACACTATAGTTCCAAAGCATGCTACCATACATTCCCATCTCAATCAAGACTGGAAAGTATCCCATGCACTCCATCTCACGACCTTATTCCTTCCACTCCATCTCATGATCCCCTCCCTTTCAATCCATCTCATTATCCCATCCTTTATACTTCATCTCATGATATATTTTTAAATCAAGATCAAAAAATCCCTTCTACTCCATCTCATGATTCCCTTCCATATCAAGATCAAATCATCCCTTCTACTCCATCTCAGAATCCTATTCTAGATTAAGATCAAAGCATCCCTTCCACCCCATCTCACTACCCCCTATCATCTTAAGATCAAAGAATCCATTTCACTCCATCTCATGATCTCATTCTATCTCAAGATCAAAGCATCCCTTCCACTACATCTCATGATTCCCTTCTATCTAAAGATCAAAAGTTTGTTCCACTCCATCTCATGATCTCCTTCCATCTCAAGATCAAAGCATCCCTTCCACTCCATTTCATGATCTCCTTCCATCTTAAGATCTAAGAATCCCCTCCACTCCATGTCATGATCCATTTCCAAATAAATATCAATGCATCCCTCCTACCCCCCTCACAATCATAATGATTCTCAAGATTCCATCACTTCCATCCAACATAGTCATGAACCTCACACCTATCTTCTTTGTTCCTCCATCATCCAATTCAATTTCCTCCAAGATCCTATAATTCCTTTGACCTCATATCCCCCTAAAAGTGAACCTATGTCTTACTTCCAAAATAAAAAGTATCCCATTGGAAAAAGGATTTTTCAAAAAATAGATTATCAAGGCAAAGGGTTAGGTTCTCCATGAACACGGTGTATTAGAAACCATTCATGTAAAAATAAAATCCAAGTTTTCATGGTGTAGACACCTAATTTAATTGTCTAAGTGAGTCACGCATTCATATTCGCCTAATTAACATCATTTTCCTCATTATCTCCTAATTCTTCATTTTGATTAAATAGTCCCATATTATTTGATTAAATTCCCCAGTTTCCTCTATTAATTGAATAATTGATACTATTTGATTAATTTATCAAAATTCACCAAATTTCCCTCTTTTCACATTGATTAAATAATCTTGAATTATTTAATTAAATTCAATTTCTATCTTGCCACCATGATTAAATCAACATTCCAATTATTTAATTAAATATTAATTTTCCCTCTCATACATGATTAAATTACATAGTAATGAAAAAAGTAGCCTTTTCCTTGCTTGCTTGATAATTGGCATTAAAGCTGAATTATTGGTGTCTTGGAGTGGTGTTGTAATGTGTTGTACACATTCACACTATTCTAGGACCTTTATTTAACTATAACATGCCTTAATTGATCCTTTGCAGAGGTGTTGTAAAGTGTTGTAACACATTTTCACACTTTTCTAGGATATATTTGCTTAATTAAGCCTAGTGGGCCCCTTTCTAAATAAAATATACATAATGTGTACCGTGTTTAAGTGTTGTAAAGTGTTTTAAAGCACTTTCACCTTTATCTAGGTGGTCTTAATTGATTGTGGTTAATTGGAGTTATTAACCCCCTTTTAATTCAAATTTAGGCCTTAATTTTGACACCCCCCGAAGATCTATCCCAACAATCATAATTTAAATAACAAATTATTTCATTGGGAAAAGTTTGGTCTTGGTAAATTTAGCCAAGACCCATTTTCCCTTGATGGTGAATGGGCCCTCCCTTAACAATAATCATCTTTCTTAGTTGATTTGGAATGGGTTTTTGGCCTTCTTTCAACTCCCCGAAGCTTGGTCCTAGAAACTTAGCTAGGACCCATTCGCCACCAAAGGTGAATGGTTCCTGGCTAAGTCTCGAGGACCAAGCTACGGGGAGCTGAAAGAAGGCCAAAAACCCATTCCAAATCAACTAAGAAAGGCGATTCTTGTTAAGGGAGGACCCATTTTCCATAAAAGGCGAATGGGTATTGGCTCAATTTACCAAGACCAAACTTTTCCCAATGAAATAATTTGTTATTTAAATTATGATTGTCGGGATAGATCTTCGAGAGGTGTCAAAATGAAGGCCTAAATTTGAATTAAAAGGGGGTTAATAAATCCAATTAACCATAATAAATTAAGACCACCTAGATAAAGGTGAAAGGACTTTAAAACACTTTACAACACTTAAACAAGGTACACATTATGTATATTTTATTTAGAGTCCTCCCTTAATGAGATCCTAATTTTTTAATTTCATTCTGGTGAGAATTTTATTATCTTTCTTTCCATATTTGGTGTTAGCCTTAGTTCTTTGAATTTTGGGGTTAATCTCCTAATTTAGTATAAATAAGAGGTTAATTCATATTGTTTCTCCTAGAAATTTTATCAAGCATTCAAGTGATCAAGCATTAGAGCACTTCAAGAGCATTTATAAGGCATTTCAAGACAAATTTTAAGTGTTTATTGCAACAATTCAAGGTATTATCATCATGTCAAGGGTTTAATGCATTCATGTGTGTTGAGCTAAGAAATGAATGTTGCATTGAGGATCCATTTACAAGCATCATCCTACATTTAAGATATACATTCTTCATGACCACTCCATGATCGTTTGTAGATTTGCATCACAAGAAAAAATCCACGGTGATATTATTTACAATATTGCACTTTCATGCTTCATTTCCTTCATTTCATCAATTGGCTTTATTACCTACAAGGGGTTTGAATGAGGAAAACCCCATTCACTAACATATCAAAAAGTTTTTCTTGCCCTTGAGTGTGTTATTGTAGATTTACAGGTTGAAGATCAAGTTGAGAAAGATTTGGAGCAAAGATGTAAAAGTTGTCATTCAAAGTGCAAGACCATGAAAATAGCTCTACAAAATTAACTACATGCTTCCAAAACTTGATAACTGAGATTTCAAGAGTGTAGACATCAAGGTACAAGATCCTGAAATCAGTTTTCTAATTTTAAAAGGACCCATTCACCATTGAAGGCGAATGAGTCCTCCATAGCTCAAAAACAACAACTTTATGGCTAGGTACATAAATTTTTATGCTCTGAAAACATTCCTCATAGTTGCTATAACAATTAGGTTTCATTTTTGGTTGTTATTAGCATCATATTTTGCATAATTTGAAGTGATTTGGTCCTTGAAAAATCAATGATCCATCCTCTTCTCTTGCATTTGGTTTTGATCCTATTTTTCACCATTTCAATTTTGGTGAACCTGACTCATTCAACATTGCAATTTTCTAATTTTTAGAGTCTTATATTACATCTTAAATTAGATCTTGCATTGCATTAAGATCTCATTTAGGGTTTCTTCTTTTGCATTAAAATATTGCATATATCGTATAGGGTTTATATTTGCATTGTTTTGCACTTCTTAAATTTGAAAATAACAAAAATAAATTAGTAATTTTGCATCTCATTTAGATCTCATTGATTTGCATTTGAAAATCAAAACAAAATTTCATTCCAATCTAGGTCTTGCATTTCATCTTTCTATTGCATTTTTACATTGAATTTATGGAAAATATGAAGCTACATTTCATTGTCTACAACCTGGAACTAGAAGATAAATCTGAGAACTTGAAAATCATTAAAAAATAGTTTAAAAAGACCTAACCAGGACCCATTCACCTTTACTGGTGAATAAGTCTATGATCAAGCCTGATTTGTACCTTCTAGCATCTGAAAAGACATCAAAATTGACTCTGAATTCCACAGAAAAATTCCAGAAAGACCTAACCATGACCCATTCAGCCTTACTGGTGAATGAGTCCCAGTTAGCTACAGATATGCAACTTTAGGACATTAAAATCTCAATTTTTAGCTTCTATTTGATGCATTCATCTTGCTATTTCAATTTTATGATTTGTTGTTTCATCATTTTCATTGCATTTAGCTTAATTTACTTCATTTTAGTGCATTGTCAAAATTCAAAATTGCATTTACAATATTTCATTTTTTTTATTCTATTGCATTGTGTGGAATTTTAAAATTGCATTTCATTCTAGGTCATTTCATTGCATTGATGTTAGTATCAGTCTTTTCCAAGTTTGCAAAGAAAAAGTTAGTCAATAAGCATGTTAGTCATTCATTCAATACATTTCCAAGTTATGAGAGTCTCCTACTACAAGAAAGTGAAAATGATGACACTTTCCTTAAACCAACAACCCATATTATATCTCCTATTTGTGGGAATGATGTGATAGAAGAGGATACAAACACAGATAACCATGAACATCATAGTTGTTCTTCTCCCAATACCTCTCCTATTAGTGACAAAGGTATCCTAGTGAAAGAAGATGCAATCATTGAGATTCATGAAAGTCTTGTTTTCCCTTATCCTCCTACCCCTTGGGAAGATATTATAACACAAGAAGATGAGATAATTTCCACTACTTAGTCTAAATTCATCCCTCAACATCTCCCCTAATTATGAGAATGCTCTAGTGAAAGAGGATACAATCAAGAATGATCATGAAAATCACATTTGTGAGGAGGACATGTGGATTGAAAGTTATAACATTATTTCTCTCCTTCCCAATTTCCGTACATTTGGAAAGACCTATTCAAACAAAAATATTCAATCATTGGTAAGCATGAAAAGCATGATTCTCCTTCTCTTGATGCCTCCCCTATTTATGATGAAGCTACTTTACAAAATACAATCATGGAATGTGATCAACCTATTAAAAACTCTCATACTAGGGTCAAAGTTATGGTACAAGAGAATGAGACCTTAGAGAAAAAGAATGAAATTATGGACAATCATAACAATCAAATTTGTTCTTCTCCTAGTATCTCTCATAGTTGTGAAGAAGATACTTTGAGGTTAGAAAATACAATCAATGAAAGTCATGAGAATCTTAGTTGTCCCTCTTCCCCTAGGGAAACCTTTATTGAACAAGAAGATCAAACCATTGATAACTCCCTTACTTGTGATGAAGTCATTTTAGAAGAACCAACCTTTGAAGGTCATCAACAAATCTAGTTTGTAGTTCTCCTAAAAACTCTCCTCCTAGGGAAGATATAATGGTGGAAGAAAATGAAAACATTGACAATGGAAATTCCTTAGATGAAGATGATGAAGTGACGTTAAACTCTCCTTCACTAAGAGATCATGAAAATAAGGATAATTCCTCTGAGGTTATGCACATTAGATATCCCTTGAAGTACTCTCCTGAGCCTAAACTTATCATTTATCCACCCTCACAAAAACCACAAACTAAAAATAAACCTGTCCTCATCCTTGAACAACCTAAGAACAATGTTTCACAACAACCAAGTCACAATATTGTTGCTCATATCTACAACACTAGAAAAAATCTGCAACCAAAACAAACACCTTAACATCCCTTCCCTTGCCTAATCCAATTTTTCCTAGTGATCCTCATTTGACCGCAAATAATGGAAAGGAATATAATCTTGTTGAACACATTAAGAATATTCCCACTAAGATTTCTATATGGGAATCGCTTCAAACATCACCTAGTTATCATATCATTCTTCAAGAGGCTTTGCAACAAGTTAGGATTCCTCCTAACACTATTTCAAATGATGTGGTAGCACTAGTTCAAGGAATGAATGACATGAAATTAGATATTGTTTTTCACCAAAATGAGTTACCTCCCTTAGAAATTCAAAAGAAATATGAAGCTTTCAACATAATATCCCACATTGATCAAATTGTGATAAAACAAACTCTTGTCAAGACAATGGATTGGTCCTGAATGTGTGTAGTATGACCCTTGTGAAAAGACTTAGGATAAGTAAAATCAATATTAAACTCGATTCTTTATCTATTTGAGGATTTGATAACATAGGAAAAGAACAACTTGGAGTCATCAAATTACCTATCAGAGTTGGGGAGGTAACATTACAAACTCCGGTCCACATTATGCCTGATGATCTTTCTTACAACCTCCTTTTAGGGAGACCATGGATTCATGCAATGAATGGTGTCCCTTCTACTTTGCATCATGTCATGAAGTACATCTATAACAATAAAGTCTACACACTAAAAGCTGATCTCAAACCCGAAAGTTGCTTGATCGATGAAAGAGAAGGATGGAATCCTTTGGAAGCATTGGAATCATATACATTGCAAGAAGTCACAAAAGAAGAAAAAGAACACTAGAAGCAAACTGTGGAAGTCACTAAATTTTTAGAAAATGATTAGGGTTCCTTAGATTTCACACCAACATTCATGGGAGAATACAAGATCATAAACAAAGAGTCTGAAAAGGGAAAAGAAAAAGCAATAATTTCAACACACAATTCAATGCAAAACTTGTAAAAATCCACCTCAACCACCTTAGAAGAAAAAAATTACACAAAAAACTTTGATGAAGCTGATTATGAACAACCACCAAATTCAAAAGAAATGAAAAATCTTTACAGACTTATGAAGCAACTTGATTATAGTGGAAAAGGATGTGGTGTTAGAGAACAAGGTATCTATGTCCCTATAGAGATTTACACACAAGAAATAACTCATGGTCTTGGTATTGGTTATCTGTGAAAGGAGGTTACGAACTTATGAAACAACTTGGTTATAGTGGAAAAGGATGTGGTACTAGAGAACAAGGTATCTGTGTCCCTATAGAGCCTTACACGCAAGAAATAACTCATGGTCTTGGTTATTTTCCTTTGATAGAAATATAAGCATCAAAAAGCCTTCAATTAATATCGACACTCTTACAAAAGATTCCTCCAAGATGACTTTAACATTAGTGCATCCTAAATTGATAGAAACTAGTGTTCCTGATTACTATCCTTTGAAAGAAATGAAAGAAACAAAGAAATCTTTGCTTAACATCAATGTCATCACACAAAATGCTAATGATTTGACTTTGATAGATTTTACACCCTCCTTTTAGGGAGTACAAAATCTCACAATCTAAAGAGTCTTGTGTAAGTATGATATCTAATACTAAGCAAGAGATATCTTTGTCGCAAAACAACAAAACATCTTCTACTATTGATCAAGAGAGTATCTTGTTGAGATTCCTCCAAGATCGTTTGATATCCCTACCTCTAAGAATGTGAAAGAAATTTTATTACAAGACTCCATTTTGTGCATATCATAGAGTTCATGGTCATTCTACTAATGAATGCAAGGCTTTAAGTAGTAAAATCCAACATATTAAGGAGTTTGGTGCTCTTCCTTATGTGGGGGAACCTAATTCCTCTAATTGATACTGATTTTCACTCTAGCATGCCTCTCATCAATCATTTTGGCTCATCCTTGTCTTGCACTAAGTGGGGGAAAGGGGTTAGGTAGCCTTGTCCTCGTATGTCACTTTTTGTCTCTTTTGGCTAGTTGGCCACCTTTCATGTACATATAAGAGCAAGCTTGGAATGTGAATAACATGCCTTAAGTTGGCTCACATGTGACATATTTAGTTATCTTTAGCATTGTATTTTTGGGGGAAACCCTTCCCTCCTATTGCATGACACAACTTATTTTGGAAACATATGACTTGGCATAGGGATTTTTGAATAAGCTCTCATGTATTCTTTTACTTTAAAGCAATTGATCACAGTAATGATGTTAACAACTGCTTTAAAGTTGGGGCATACATCGACACTCATGTTTCACTATGCGGTTTTCTTTATTCTTGTGATGCATCCTTTTCTTGGTGGTGTCATTTGGCTTGATTTCCTCCAAGAGTGTGATATTTCTTTAACTTGTCCTTTCTTGGAGACATTAGGCACAATTCTCCCTAAGAGGAAGACCATTACACAAACAAAGAAAAGTCCCATTTAACAAATTTTTTACATGATATTCAAAAGCATTTTCATTGTGGTGCCTTATCAAAGTTGTTAGGAGGATAACTTCGATATGGTATGAGAAGCTCATTCGATTCTCTCTTTTGCCACTTCGTTGGGATAAGTCACCTAGTGGATAGATTGAGGTTCCACTACCCTAAAGTGAGCATACATATTTTGGGAAAACTCACCTTGCGGATGACCTGAAGTTTCATGGCCCCAGAGTGAGTAGCGTATGTTATGAACAAATAACCACTGTCTCACATCATGTTGAATCAGTTGTACTTGATCCTTTGTTTTTGGTTATTTTTCTTAGCATTTGACAGGGTATGATCATATATCTTTGTTATTTCTTCATACTTAAGTGTCTTGGATGTCTAATTTAGTGTGAGTTTGACATGGGGTCATCCTCTCACTAAAGTGGGGGAAAAATGTAGTAATGGAAAAAGTGGCCTTTTCCTTGCTTTCTTGATAATTGACATTAAAGCTGAATTAATGGCATCTTAGAGTGGTGTTGTGATGTGTTGTACACATTAACACTATTCTAAGACCTTTATTTAACTAAAACATGCCTTAATTGATCCTTTGCAAAGGTGTTGTAACACATTTTCACATTTTTCTAGGATATATTTGCTTAATTAAGCCTAGTGGCCCCCTTCCTAAATAAAATGTACATAATGTGTACCTTGTTTAAGTGTTTAAAGAGTTTTAAAGCAGTTTCAAATTTATCTAGGTGGTCTTAATTGATTGTGGTTAATTAGAGTTATTAACCCCCTTTTTATTCAATTTAGGCCTTAATTTTGACACCTCTGAAAGATCTATCTCGATAATCATAATTTAAATAACAAATTATTTCATTGGGAAAAGTTTGGTCTTGGTAAATTGAACCAAGACCAATTCGCCCTTGATGGCGAATGGGTCCTCCCTTAACAGGACCCCCCTTTCTCAATTGACCTGGAATGGGTTTTTGGCCTTCTTTTAGCTCCCTGAAGCTTGGTCTTGGAAACTTAGCCATGACCCATTCTCCTTTGGTAGCGAATGGGTCCTCCCTTAATGAGATCCTAATTTTTGAATTTAATTTTGGTGGGAATTTAATTATCTTTCTTTCTAGATCTGGTGTCAACCTTAGTTCTTTGAATTTTGGGATTAACCTCCTAATTTAGTATAAATAAGGGGTTAATTCACATTATTTCTCCTAGCAAGTTTATCAAACATTCAAGCATTCAAGTGATTATGAATTGGAGCACTTCAAGAGAATTCATAAGGCATTTCAAGGAAAATTTCAAGTGTTTATTGCAACAATTCAAGATCTTATCATCATGTCAAGTGTTTAATGCATTCATGTGTGTTGAGCTAAGAAGTGAATGTTGCATTAAGGATCCATTTAAAAGCATCATCCTACATCCAATATCTACATTCTTCATGGCCACTCCATGATTTTTTGTAGATTTGCATCACAAGACAGAATCCAAGGTGATATCATTTATGTTATTGCACTTTCATGCTTCATTTCCTTCATTTCATCAATTGGTATAATTACCTACAAGGGGTTTAACTAAGGAAAACCCCTATTCACTAACATATCAACAAGTTTTTCTTTCCCTTGAGTGTGTTATTGTAGATTTACAGATTGAAGATCAAGTTGAGCAATATTTGGAGGAAAGTTGTCAAAGTTGAAAAGTTACAAAAGTTGTCATTCAAAGTGCAAGATCACGAAAAGAGCTCTACATAATTGACTACATGCTTCCGGAACTTGATAACCAAGATTTCAAGAGTGCAAACATCAAGGTACATGATTTTGAAATCAATTTTTTTGAAACCCTAAAAGGAACCATTCACCATTGAAGGCGAATGTGTCCTCCATAGCTCAAAAACAACAACTTTTTGGCTAAGTACACAAATTTTTATGCTCTAAAAACATTAATCATAATTTCTATAACAATTAGGTTGCATTTTTGGTTGCTATTAGCATCATATTTTGCATAATTTGAAGTGATTTGGTCATTGGAAAATCAATGATTCATCCTCTTGCTCTTACATTTGGATTTGATCCTATTTTTCACCATTTCATAAATAGTCTTGAATTGTTAAATAATTAATTCTTAATTTCCTCTCACCTCACAATGAAATAATTTCTTTAATTATTTAACTACTAATTTTCCTCCAACTTGCACAAAGCATATTCCATTTTCAAAAGAGGATGCTCCTTTTTCAAAATATCTTCCCTCCTAATATATTTCAAACTAATTTCCTTGAATTAAGGGGATATTTTGAGTTAACTAAAGCTTCTATTAATCTTCCACCCTTGATCTCCTTGATCTATTCTGAATGTTGATCATCATATTCAATCTCCAACTTTGATCAAATATCTACATTTCTATAAAATAAGCCTTCACCTTCTCAAAAATAATTCACAATTCTCATAAGGAATTCATGAATTTTTTGAGAGCATTCTTCAGCATCTGATCATCATAATTGTGAATCAAGATCATCATCAAGATTTTTCAACATGGTTTATGCACTCTTTGAGCAATCCATATCCTAAACTAGCATAATTCCACAATGGGATTATAGGTTTGCATTATCTTGTATCTTTGTTTGAATTGATTTAATTGTTTTGGTTTCATTACCTTTCAAGCATTACATTCTAATTTCACTGGGTATGGGTGTAACTGATCTTTCTTTCTTGATTTTTTAGCATTTACTAACCCTAATTTCTTTGATTATGATTTATAACCATTTCCCATTATTCCCTTATGACATTTTGGCACACCCAGTGGAACCCACATCCTTGATCTAATGTTTCTTGAAGTTTTTGATAACTTAAATGTTATATTAATGCTTTTGCAATAGATCAACACTTTTATTTTTGCACAAAGATGCTTTTGTTATGCTTCAACACTATTGCAAGATTACAATGACACTTTTGTTATAGTTTGACGCTTCTAACTGACACTTTTTTCTATGTTCCCTGTGTAGGTTTTAGAGATGCTTATGCTACAAAACATTACTTTTGATACAACTTGATGCTTTTGTCGGCTAATAGCAACACATATGTGGTAATTCTTGACTCTTTGGTCTGAAATAGAGTGATACTTTTATTACTTTCTGAACACCATTTGTTTCTACACTTTCAAGCTTATCTAACCCTAACATGTGTATGGTTCTTTGATCTTTTTGGAATAATATATTTATGCAACTTGTGGAAAACATTTGGAGAACACCAAGATTAAGAAACTACTAACAAGTTTTCTTATAGGGTTTTTTTATACAACTATTATATTTCAATTTGGTGCTCTAAATTTGAACAAGCAACTATCATATTTCAATTTGGTGCTCTAAAATTGAACAAAAAACTATCATATTTGAATTTGGTGCATTAAAATTGAACAAAAAACTATCATATTTGAATTTGGTTCATTAAAATTAAAAAAAAAAATTCATATTTGAATTTGGTGCATTAAAAAGAACTTGTTTACTATGTTTGGTAGGATAGTGGTGTGTATACTATCTCCTTGTGCCACAAGCGATCTTGGAAATCAAAAAAATTATTAGTTTGCAATCTATTTTGTACACCTAATGTGTTATTGTTTGTGTATGATCTTCCCTCGCGACTCCAAATAATGATCTTGATAATAAAAAGAAACATCATTATCATTTAATTCAAGTAGGGGGCTTACTTGGGGATTTCATCACCTCAAGGCCAAACTCAACCATATTTTCGAGCAGGGTATATAAATGGGGGAGAATGAAAGTTGTACCCCAAGGTGTGACCAATGTCCTATGAGCCAAACCTCAAGACCCACAGTCTACCAAGACTTATATAGGTGAGGAGAAGGAAGACCTTGTAGACTTAGGCATTTATGAATGGGTTCACTATTCATCAATCCCCCACAACAAACCTTGTTTATTAGTAGCCCTTAAGACCATCATTCATTGGCTTAGTAGAATGCAAGGTATAATATCATGCCCAAAGTTATTGACCGCATACTTTACTCTTGTTGAGGTGATAAAATTCATTGTTGGACCTAGTCCTTCTAAGGAAAGGGGTGGTAAGGTGGTATATGACCTTATCATACCCTAGTTACTCATTCAATTGAAGGTGTTATTGCTCCAGTAGGTGGGCCTCTACTAAGTCATTACACTCATTCTACTACTAACTAGGTTGCATAATTTTGGTGTGTATTCATTTTTTTTTATTAGTAATAGTTTTATTTTATTAATATAATTAAAAGAGTCATTACATCATCATAAAAGGATGCCTTAGAACCCCAAACCCTATACACCAAGGACAAACAAACTCTGACCAACATCCTTCTACAAACTACAACGCTACCACTGCAACATCTAGACCTTTGATTCAAAAACAAGAAACCCTTTACAAATACATACAAAAATTTCCAATCTATTTTTAGTTTTAACCTATTGGCTTTAGACAGGCTACCCATATAAAAAGCATACAAAAAAACAACATTCAAAAACCCCGGCTACCAAAAAATGAACATCATTACATTTCAACATTCACCACGACCTACATCAATGTTCCAGACTTTAGATTAGATCACCATTGCCATCTTCCCAACAGGCCATGATTTCAAAGAAAAGGAAAATAAATATTACCCACCAAAAAACCAACCAGCCACCATGTTCCCTAAAAACCACCTCGCCTCACTAAGCGATTCTTCCTAGGGATTTGTGAAGGGATGTTTGTTTCCTCATGAGATGTTGCAGCTTCCTACCTTAGAAGCACCAACTTCAAGTTTTCCCATGCCACCAATATCTCCAATTTGTAGGCATCCCTTTCCATTCTCCTTCTCCACCTCATGAACGAAATTAACCCCTCTTTAGTTTCTTCATCCATATCTTTGATTCCTTTCAAGACATTGTAACCAATGCCTGACACAGTGCATTCCAAAAAGGATTCCATTCCCACTAGCAAATCCTCATCGAAAAGTGAGTGCACAACCCATTTCACCACTATGAATTCTTCATTCAGCTCAAGACCCCAAGCAAAGATCATATATGCTATATCTACATTCATTCTTCTCCTATGTTTTTCTTCCATTCAATGCACTCCCAGTGTCTCCAAAACTGCTTCCACAACCTCATCATGCAAGCACTTCAACATTAATTTCAGCCTAAAGGCTATCACTGGGACAAAAAAACCTTTTTGTTGCCTCTACATTGAGAAACCATACATAGCCTCCATCCTTAAGAAAACTGATATTCCCTCATCTTTGACACAAGCTACACTAGATTTGATTACTCCACTACCCATTGCAGCCTTTAAAAAACCTCCCATTTGTGCCACTGGTGTCATCCTGCCACCTTCATCCCAAAAACAATGAAGCATTTACTACCTTCACTGCCAAAACATGCCAAGCTCATTCAATTCGAATGCATGTGAGATTTTTAAGATCTCGAAAGGATGATCTTAATCCTCATTGTCCTTTAAAAAGGACCACTGATTTGACAACATCCTACCAACTGTCGCCAAAAAGACATCTGTAGAAATTAGTTAAATTCCCAAGGAAAATTTAACCGTTATCCTACCTTTAGCCAACAACCCTCCTTCACTAATAAAAGCAGCATCAATTGACCAAAAAAAAACTTAAAAAGGGCCCCTCATAAAGAACCAACAACACTTCTGCCAATCAAACTATCATCCTCAAAACTCACGTGCCACAAATCTTCCACCTTGAAATCCCCTATATTATTGAAAGAGACAACCCATTTGGATAAGCTATAAGCTTCACCATTGCCAAATCTATAGATATGACTCACCTTGAAGTCATCAAAAAATTTGAGCTCCTTCAGAATTGAGCTGATGAAAACCTATAAGTGCCATGCCTTTGCCTCCCCATTTACATTGGCTTGAGTGATAAGCATCGAATCCCCTTCTAAATGAATTTTCATGAATCCCACTGCTCGGGCTAATCCAATAGCCATTAAATCTGCCTTCGCTTCAATGACATTTTTTGTGCCTTCAATATTTTTTTCTCCTAAGGCAATTGTATTCCCAAGAATATCTCTCACACTTGCACTTGCTCCAGAAGGGCACGGGTTACCTTTCACAGCCCCATCAAAATTTACCTTATACCAACCTTCTGTAGGTTTTTCCCAACACACTTCAATAGGTCCCATCCTCTTCGCAGGAGGATCCTCCAAGTCCTTAATGGGCTTGATCTTAATCCCCAACCAAGCTCTTTATATTCTACTATCTTCCAAAGAGAAGGGAGCCTGTAAGAACTGAAGATGGGAAGCAACAGTTCCCACTACTTCTTCAATCGAATGATCTATTTTTCTCAAAAGCCTCTTCATAGATTCACTCTTCTCTAAAAAAATCCTTCTATTCCTCTCTTTCCAAATTTCCCAAATTACGATCGAGGGACTCACAATCCAAATGCTTGAAAGAAGGGATTTTCTTTGAGGATTTGGCCAACCCTCAAAAACCTCTTTCAATGAAAATGGCTATAGACCTTGCCATCCTAGTTTCAACCTTAATTTCTCCCAACATTCTGCTACAACATCACAATGAAGAAGTAGGTGATCTATTGACTCCTCTGCAACATCACACATCACACACTTTGTTGGTCCTACAAAATCAAGCCTCTTCCTCTTCTCTCCTGTAATACCCCTCCGTGTCGATTGTTCGGGAC
The DNA here is from genome assembly GCA_007258455.2 of Sequoia sempervirens. Lineage (NCBI taxonomy): Eukaryota > Viridiplantae > Streptophyta > Pinopsida > Cupressales > Cupressaceae > Sequoia > Sequoia sempervirens. The sequence goes on from VDFB02377869.1 coordinate 276,703, forward strand.
TTTTGTGTGTGCTTCATTGATTACTGTGTTATTTAATTGTGTGAAAAATACCTTATGTTAGAAATCATGTTTAAATAACTAATTAAATCATAAGTGAATCTGTGAGGTTATTTAAAATATGATTAGAAATTAAAAATAATAATCAATTAAATTAAATCAAATGATTTAGAGAAAATGATCAAATTAAACTGATATATTATTAGATAAATTTGATTTAAATTGTTAAATTGAAATTAATAGTAATTATGAACAAAATAATCTTCAAAAGATAATTATTATAATAAGAAATTTATTTGGAAAAGGAGATAGGAAGCTGAAGGGTTTTTTAAACAAGAAAAACTGGAAAAAGAATTGTTTGTTGCTAAATAAATAAATAAATGATTGTGGAAATCGAACGGTTCTCCGAGGGGAGTGGAAAAGACACCATGAAACAATTATAAACAAGAATTATGCAGTAAGTCGGGGGGTACAAAATCTGGAATACCAACAATCACATTCATGAATGGTAACTGGAGATGGAGGAAGGAAGGCGTAAAAAAACGGATCTCTTTTCTCTATCTAAAAGTTCAAGGGGGCATGTGCAAGTTTAACAGTCATGGGATTCCAATATGGTAAAAGTAGAGGCATGGAATGGGGAACAAATACTTGGTGGGGAAATGCCTAGTCCTCACTATTGACTAACGCTATTCTGCTATCAATATACGTGATAACGACAATAGGTTGCAAATGCTCGGTATGTGCTTGTTACATTCTTGTTTAATTTTGTGTTGAAAAGAAAGGTTGATCCTTTTGATAGATTCTTAGAGATGCTCAGTTTTGATGCCTTAGATCGTATTATTGGGTTTAGAAATATGCAGTTCCATAAAGAGGAAAAATGAGATTGCTTCGATTTATGTTGTCATTGAATCTTGTAAGTCATTGTCTGAGTCTTCAATTTGGAGCATAGAAATCTGGCTTAGCTCTACATTTTAAACCTGGTTGTTCGCATAGTCTTATGATATAAATGGCTTGATGTTCAATCCATTTGAAGTAAATCAGGAGTCTAAAGGCTTCAATGAATTCTGCCCCCTTTAAGGGTGAATGTTGTCCCTCAGATCGAAATAGTAATCCTGTTGTTTCGCAAGCCCATACTCTTGTCTTTAATCGTTCCATTTAATCCTCTTAAGTAAAGAATTGCGAGTAGCAGTTGGTGTCCATGTTTTAGCACCTTGATAAGTCTGTTTGGTCATTACCCCGTGCCACGTTTGTGATGGTTAAACCAAGTGAATACTCCCTCTCAATCTTCTGTTCTCATATATTTTGGTTACTTCTAATCTTGTAGATTTTATGATAAATTGGTTTTAGAATAAAAATCCATTTTGTACAAATCTTTCATCATGCAGTTCTCTGACCTCGTTCCTTCGAGGCACTCTATCAAACAATTCAAGTGCCTCGTCTTTGTGCATTTTGCACCTCACCTGTCTCTTTCCCGACAGTCTTGGGGAAATCAATTGGGATTGATATTAATTCAAGTAGATGGCGTTATCTCCAATTCCAGTATTCACTTCCTAATATTCTTGGCAACCTGTTGCAGCACTTGATCATGGTAGGTTCTATAGATTTAATTAAACTCTCTGCTTTTCGTATTATCAAACCCCAAATGCTAGCCGCAAGACTTAAGGAAAATGGTTTCTCACGTTTTTGCAACCATTACCATCTCAAACTTGAAGGAAACTTGGTGCGTGTGTCTTCTCTGATGCCGTCAATGAGCAGATTGTTCAAGTGAAGAAATTGAGGACCAATGAGCAGATTATTTAATTCTCTTGGTCTGCGCAATGTTGCGAGCCTTTGCCAATTACCTCCGTCCAGTCGAAGCTGAGGGAAATTGATGTTATTGGATACAGTGTTTAGTTGAGCTCCTTCACATAGTCTGGTAATCTATATTTATTTTAATCTCCCTGATACCGTTGGCAACCTATCACTGCTGCAGCATTTATACTTAGGAGAGTGTACAGATTTAAATAACCTCCCTGAAACCACTGGCAATCTGTCTCAGCCGCAGCTTTTAGACTTGCATGGGTGTAGAAATTAAATAATCTCTCTGATTTTCATTGTCAACCTGTCTCAGTTACAACATTTAGAATTGAGACATTGTTCAGCATTAAACAGCCTTCTTGAAACCATTGGCAACCCTTCACAGCTGCGACTTTTCATCTTGCTAAGGTATAGTAAATTTAATATCTCTTTGGTTTCATTGTTAAACTGTTAGTGGCGTACTTGGTCTTGGTAGGGTGTATAGGTTTAAATGATCCCTCTCTTAATTGTTTGAATTAATAATGCTTATAAGCCCGATTCTCCTGCTTGGTAGAAGATGGTTCTCTCTGACCGTTTATTGCATTCTAACACTCAAATATTCTTAAATGACTGATCAACGCATCCTTCTCCTTAATCTTCGAATGGTTTACATGTTAAGCTCAAAACATGTTCTGAGATTTAGTGGCTTGACTGCGGTTCTCATGCTATCTGTAATCTTTGATTCTCGGTGGAAATTTTAGCAGAACCCAATCATAGTTTCGCAGTCATAACACTTTGTTTAGTATACCATAAGTTTTACGATCCCGGTTCATATTAACAACCTCTAGTAGGTCCGGGACTCGCTAATTGTTAAATGAAAATTATTATATGGATTATGATAAATCAATATAGGCGTAGTCACTAACTATTTCCGTGTGCTAAAATTTAGTAAACATGCATAGATCAACATTCAATTGGATTGATGATTATGTATTTAGCATTGTAAGAGCTTTTGTTTATTTGGGCCATGTTAGCATGATTTTAGAGTCAAAATTTAATGCTAGGGCTTTGTAGTAAATGTCTCTTTAATATTGGAGCTACCTTGGGATATCATTTCACAATTGTTAATTTAATCAAATAAGAAAACTATTTCATTTTGTCCCATTTTCAATCTTTCATGGAGTTCTTGGTCAAAGTATTATTGCTTCCAAGCATATTGTTATAGGTTGAATTTGTGGGTTGATTTTATTATATGAAGTCAAAGAAGAATTTATTTGGTAAATAAAATAGAGTAGAATATATAGATTGTTGAAATCCTTATAATTCTAATTGTTGAATATCGTATTTGTACTGAACTCTTAAATAATACAATTGTGTATCTTTTACCATATGTTCTTTTAGAATATTATTAATCATGGTATCTAAGTTAGAATGGAAAGGTAGGTTAAAGGTTTTAACTTGGGATTTATTTAAATGAAAAATTTAAAATATGGAGTATATATTGACCCTTTCTTATATGTTCTCTTATTTGGCGATTTAATTTTTATAGTACTAAATTTCGTGATATCTTTTAATTCTTCTATATTCCTTTTAGTTTAAGAATTAAATAAATCTTATCTTAATATCTAACTCCTTGCATCTTATAGAAATTTATTAGGAATAATGATTCTTTTAGTTGTATATTCTAATTAAGTAATTGTTGAGTATCATGTAATGGGTGTTTGTAGTGAAATTTTATTCAATTGTGTATCCTTGGCCATGATTAAGTATTATAGTAAACACTATTTGACTTCTTTATGGTAGTTTATAAATTTGAATCAACGAAATAAAATTATTCCTTGAACTGAGTTCTCATCCTTAATCATTTCATTTGGATTATTAGCTAGTAGATCACTTTATGTCAATTTAGGTGTCTAACCGATGAGATTCTTATATGGATGGTTATTTAGAACTTGAGATTGTAATTGGCCTGCTTGTTGAGAAGATTGATTTGGTTCTGATTGATAATGAGTATAGATAATTGTTGTTGTTGCCATGTTTTCTGATTTTTAGGATGGTGATTTACGTACCAATCTAAGGGATTCTTGCGAGGAGAAAATTGAGGTCTCCCGTGGAATACCTAGTTGGTGGCTTTTGGTTTTATTAAGTGATTTTGTTTAAAGGTTGATTTTCTTTTGCGTTTCCCTATTTGAGGTGACACCATTGTTGATTTGTGGATGGGCTTTGATGAAACTCACTTTGTGTAGCTTTTCGGAGTTAATCTCTTATTGGAGGGAAATTTTATCCTTGTGTTGGATTTGTTGGGGAAAGGCTTGTGTTGCTTCATTTTACCCTTGATTGTGGGTTTTTCATTCTTTTTGGCTTCCAGAGGCTTGAGATGATTGTCAGTTGATGTTTTCTCTCTTTATGTGCCCTTGATGTGGCAGGTGTTTTGATTTCATGATTTTGGAAAGGGTTGTACAGGAATTGTTGAAACTTGATTATGTATTTATAGCGAGATGGATAATGCCTCGCATGCTTTTATGTTGTGATTCTTTGTTCAAATTATGATGGTACAACCCTTGATTTTTATGTTTTTGGTGGGTCTCTAGGGAGAGTGGCTCCTCGTGGGGGCCGGCGCCCCGTTTAAGGGGAAGAGCTCAGGATAACCCACGAGTGAGTTAGTAAATAAGTGAAAACCTAATAATTAACTTAGGTGGGTTGGGTAGTAATATCATTGCAAGATTTTAAAAATGGATGCCTCGTCTTCATTAGTGCTTCCGCAGACTAATGGAAGGCTGAGAAGGCCGTGGTTGGCAAGGTCGTGACCTCGTCCTCACGAGAGGTCTACGGCTCCGCATGAGTCACCCTATGGACCGGCGCCTCCAATTGGGAGGAAGAGCACAGGACAGCCATAGATGGGACCGGCGCCTCCAGTTGGGAGGAAGAGCACAGGACAGCCCATGTAGGACTATGCGATGACACTCTCCCCTAGTTGCCCATGTGTTTTACTTTATTGTGTTCCTCTGGAAGTAGGTTATGGGAGTTGGTTTAGATTGTTGATAATTGGATTTATCTTGATTTATGATTATTGCCTTGATACATCTTTGGTGTACTTTGTGGCCTTGTATGATCTCGTTGATATTTGACTTATGACCTTGTACTCTTTTGATACTGTGATATGATGTTATTGTATTATTTAATTGCAATTTGGAATAGTATTATGTTTATTAATTCAGTTTGATTGGAAGTGTTTCATGATCATCCTTTGGTTACTTATTTATTGGTCATTGCTTTGATTTACGTGATGGGATTTGTGATCTTAATTTATTATGTTGACTCTTGGATGTTGTTGCAATTCTTGAGTTTTATGATACTTTTGTATGTTGTGAGTCTTGTGATTCCGTGTTTGGATGTTCTTGGTTGAGGACTCTTCTTGTCAGCTCCTTAGCATGGGGGGTGGGTCTTCGGACTCACATGGTCGGGTGGAATGTGCTAAGCACCCCATTGGGTCCCCAGTCGAGGATCGAGAGGTGCGGATTGGTGCGGTTGCAGCGACTTCAGAGTTGTATCCGTTTTGGAGCTAGTTTCCATCTATTTATTTGTATCATGTTATCTTATGTATGGTTTCCATTTATGATTGGAAACACTTTTGTATCATTGTACATCTTGAACGTTGTATTGTAATGTAACGATATTTCTTGCGTGGATATGGGCTATGGTAGTTGTTATTTAATTTGTTAAGTTAATCATGCATATGTTGTATATATAGATGGTTTCTTATCAATGTTTATCATGTATGTATTACATTTGTTAATGTTTACTTTGTTATGAATTATATCTTTGGCTTTTATTCTTTATTGTCGTTGTGGGGATCTAAGTCGCGTAATGACTCCTCGTGTACCCCAAAGGATGTATGTGCTAATGAATATATTTAAATGAAATTCATGTTATGCTTTAATGCATATTACATATATGTTATGTTTACTTTAAAAAAAAATTGTGCTGTAATTGTTGTGTAATTGTCCTTTGGGGTTCGCACGGCGGGGCGTTACATCTCCTAACAAAATTCTTCCTTTCACAACTAGCCAAGCAAATGCACCAGCTTTGGGTAAACAATTTTTATTCCAACAAAGTTTCTTGGCCCAAAAAACCTCACCCTCTAGGGAAAACAATAAGTGATAGCCAATTTTTACTGAGTAAGCCCTGTTAACTAAACCACACCAAACCACTCTATCCTCACTTTTAGTGAGTAGTGCTTGCCTACTCTTAAAAATATCATTCATCCTTGCCAAAAGCTGATCAAATAGCCCCTCATTTGATAAATCCTTCCAACCCCATTCCTGACCAAGAGGGCCCTACTTTAGTTCAAGATAATCTCAAACCTTCTCTTCCCATATTTGTTGAAATAAATGCCTAAGCTCTTGCAAATCTTCCTCATCACACAAAATTGGTGGACCCCCCCACGAGTCATCCCAAAATTTTTCTTTAAGACCATTGCCAATTTTCCATGAAACATGATTGAAAATAACCGACCTACAAGAAATAATAAAGTTCCAAATAACAGAACCTTTAGGTAGGTTGCAGATTGTTAAAATCCTATGATCCTCTGCTAAGTCAAGATATTTAGCCTTCACAATTTTTGCCCATAATAAATCAAGGTTTGAATATATACTTCAAAAAAAAATTTCTCCTAGAGCTTCATTCATGAGCTTCCAATCTCTCAAACCAACCCCACCTTTTTCTTTTGCATGAAAGATTTTATCCCATGCTAACAAGGGAATTTTGTCCTATTCACTTGCACCATTCCAAAAGAATTTTCTCATTCATTGACCAATTGCTCTGATCACCTTCTTAGGGATCTTTAAACACATCATAGAAAAAACCGGTATAGCTGAGATGATAGATTTTAACATAAGGATTCTCCCAGCTATAGTGAGCCATTTGCTTTTCCACCCATCCATGCAACTCTTCACCCAAGCCACCCAATCTTTGCAAAAGCCAAATTTCTCTAGAAATTTCAAAAGAAACCCTATGTTAACCACATCATAAGCCCTTTTGATGTCCAAATTTAACATCATCTTCTCAGTTTTTTTCAAACAAATATAATGGATGGCCTCATGAGCTACAATAACACCTTCAAAATTAGATCTATTCGGGGAAAAGCCACTCTGTTCTACAGAGATCACAGAATCCAAAACCCTTTTCAACCTATTTGCAATAACTTTAGAAATTATTTTATAGACCATATTGCACTAAGAAATTGGTCTATAATCCTCAAAAGAGTTTACCACTGATCTTTTTAGGATTAAAATAATAAAGGTGTTATTTAAATCTTTGAGGATGAATCCACCTTTCCTTGATTCTTCAACCACCTCCCATAACTCATGAGAAAAATTATCCCAAATTTTTTGAAAGAAACACATCAGAAACCCATCCAAGCCTGGAGCTTTGTGTCCACCCAAACTGAATACAACTTTTTTAACTTCTTTTAAATAAACTTCCTCTGTAAGCATGGCATTCTGGGCATTAGACACATAAAAAGGGATAACATATAGGGTGTTAAGGTCAGACAATGAGACATCTAAGTTTTCCTTACACTAACCAGAATAGAAACTTATAGCTTCCTTATTTATCTTCTCAGGATCAGACAAAACATTTCTATTCATATCCTTGATTGAATTTTTTTAATTATTCGATCTACGCACCTTCACAAAATTATGAAAAAAATTGGCGTTCTTGTCACCCTCCTTAAGCCAATTTTCACGATATTTCTTCCTCCAAAAAAATTCCTCCCAAGCTAGAATTTTAGAATACTCTTTGTTCAAGCTCTTTTCCAATAAAAAATCCTCTTCCAATATACCCTTCTCAATCACTTTGGTATGTAAAACCTTCAGCTCTTCCTCCAACCTTAGCTTCTCAACAACAACATTCTTGAAGGACTCCCTATTCCATTTCTTAATTTTCTCTTTAAGAAAATGAAGATTCTTAAAGAAAATGAAAGCTTTATTATATGATCTTTCTAGGGCATTTTTCCACCAATCAACAACCAAATCCTTAAACCCTTTAGCCCGAAACCACATTACTTCGAATTTAAAGGGGTACCAATGCAGTGTGGCTTCTTCTTGGATTCTCAAACCAACTAGATAGTGGTTTGAAATAGTAATAGGAATGATCTCTGCCTCACAAGTCCATTGATGGGCAGCGCAATCACGAGCTAGAAAAAAATGATCCAACTTTTCAGCAATATTAAAAAAACCCCCTCTTCAATTCATCCAAGTGAAATCACCATTTTTAAAAGGAGATTCATTATTCACAACAAAATCACTGAAATCTTGTTGGCTTTGACTAGCCCAACACACACCTCCCATTTTTTTGAAGGCTTCAAAATAGCATTGTAATCACCACCCAGGAGAAACATCCTCCCATCCTTATGACCTAAACAAGCTAACAACTCTTGCCACAACATCTTTTTCTGGGTTGAGTCAGTAGGGCCATAAAAATTGATTATAAAAAAGATTTCCCTAACCTATTTTGAATCAAAACTCAACCATTGACAAAATCTATCTTGACGAACAACCTGGACATCTACCAGAGAGTCATTTCAAAGAACACCAAGGCCCCTTGAGGCACCGACTTCTCCAAAAAGTGAACAATTCCACCTGCTAAAACATCTATATAAGGACTCAAAGTCACACTGCTTAATCTTAGTTTCCTAAAGCAAAACCAAAGCTGGCCTCATTTGATCAAATAGATTTTTTAAGGAGCACTGCAGCCCCCGACATTCCACGATAAGGTTTTCATGGCTGCCAGGAAAAGGCATAGCTTTTTCTCAATCTCAATTTTCTCTGGCCAACAACATTTCCAACCATTTCAAGGCACATCCTATTTGTTTTAGGAACATGATTCTTCTCACCAACCTTAGCTTTATTGATTAAGGTAGAAGATTGTTCAATGGTTCTCTTTTCCACTATTCCTAGGCTATCATGCAATCCAAGCAAATCTTCCCTACCCTGCTCCTCATCTGAAGCCATCTTAGAATCTAAATCTTCCAAGGTGCCTCCACTATCTTTGAATCCTTCGAAAGCACTCTCAAGATTCCTAATAGGATAAATGGGAATATCCTTAAACACAATGTCCTCATTTTCCCCCTGAATGTCATCTACAAAAAGTTTGGCTTCAGAATCAAAACCTTGATTGATATTACCTGGAAAGCTGTGAACTAAATCTTCCCCAAGTTTTTCATCTCGACCATGTAGGTGACTATTAGAACTCTCCTTAGTTCTTGAAGAGTGGGAGTTTCCTTACAGAGATGAATCATGTTCTAGCCCACCATCGCTTGTGTTAATATTTTGGCCTGCATTTAAAGCTTCATCCATTTGAGGAGATTCAATCTGCTCATCATGAGCATCATTTCCACCACTTAGAAGATTTAGATCCCCCAGTAACCCTTCTAAAGTCTGAACCATCATCACTTGCTCTGAGTTTTTGAAAGCAATAGAATCCCCAATGTGGTGTGACTCTTGGTGAGTCCCCACATGAGATATTTCCTCAAACCCACTTTCAAAGAGAAAATCTATTTCCTCTTTCTAACTTCCATCCCAGATATGATTTTCCTCTATTTGAGAAGAAGACAAGTCTTTCAATTGACCCCATTGTGAACCCCATTCTTGAGCATTCCACATATCTTCCCATGCACTAGTTTTAGATAAAGCCAAAATCTCTTTGACAATAGTGTTATGAGCTAACCCTTTTCCATTCGACATGGTGGGGTAGTGGCCATCTAAATGTTCTTTCCCTAAACATTTCACATAAGACATCATTTCTTCCTCAATCTCCACCTTTTGACGCCAAACACCTTCCCTTGTTTTTAGCTCTATCATTTCAAGTAGAGGGTGTATTTTCTACCTCAGAATGCAGATCCTGGGAAACATACTATAATCATATTTTTCCATATCTTCCTCCGACTTCACAAAGACACCTAGTTTGTTTCCAATTCTTTTGAGTGCTTCCTAGTCCCAATATTCTTAAGGAAGATTATTCAACCTAATCCAAACCGACACCTCCTCCACATTTGTAGTGTTAGGATCAAAGTTTGGAGTCCAGTCTAGGATGGAAAAACCCCTCCCATCCATCATGAATGGACCACTTTTTATGATCCATTCCTTATCTTGTGTAGTTTGAAAAATCACCAAATATAAACCATTTTCCAGAGTTTTAAGACCACAATCATTGCCCCAGTTTTTATCACACCAAGCCCTAATATTAGTGAAAGCCGGCCATTTTCCACCCCATCGCATAAAGAAGGCATGATCCTTAAGAAACTTGACAAAATCAATCCATTCTCTATTTTCCAATAACAAAGAGACCATCATGGTGTGGGAAAAAATAGGCATTACCTTGCTTGTCTTTGCTTTCTCACTCTGGTTTTTTGGGTGCCAAAATTTTCCAACTTTCTGAAATCCACTTTTCCATTTGAGAACAATGATTTGAATCTCCCTTCATTCTACATCAAATGACTAGCCTTTTGACCATTATTTTCCACACCCCCAGCTCTAAAACCCTGATTAGTCAGAGCTTGCCATGCCTGAGAAGAGTCATTCCTTTTGGTGTTATGTCCATTTCTTCCCCTTCTCCTATTGAAAGGCCAACGCTGTTGAGGCCCTCCATCATACTGCAAACCCTAGTGCCTTTGAAAATTCTACCTATGTCAATGGTCGGCCATTCCAATGGCTCCCACTAGGTATCTTCAATTTTTTTGATCATTTTTGGTGTGTATTCATTATTCAAATTCTCGTGACACCAAATAGAAAGCTCTTGTTGAAGAAGTCTCACAAAATTATCCTCAAAAACCTTGGAGTTAGTCTTTCATGATATTATCTACTATTTTTTATCACTTTCCAGATTAGATAAACTAAAATTACTCTTCAAACAATAAATTTTTTTCAAAACCCTAGACAAATTTAGGTTCAACTTGCAAAATCCTATCTCTAAGTGATAGTGATGCATTTGACTATCATCTTATAGCGCTTATGCAGTTTTTCACCACTTTTTTTTGCATCTCGATGCATCTAATTTTTCATATCGACACTTCTAACTTTTCAAATTGACATGTATGTGAAACTTGTTGCTTCTATCCAAAACAACTCTTTGGAAAAAAAATTAAAATCAACACAGTGACATGTTTGATTGTCATATAGTTATGCTTTAAAAACAAAACCTACGCTTTTACAAAATCTAGTCACTTTTGTTTAGGGTAGTGCCACACTTTTATCCAATTAAATCAACACTTTTGCAAGTGATGTGTTTGACTGCCACTCAAAATTTTCCACAATTTCTAAAATCTCAAATTCCTAAATTCAACCAATAGTCAATATAGGACCAAAGACCTATTGCAAACAAACTTGTAGTCATAACTAGCATTTAAATTAATAACATAAGCCATTTTATTTCATCCATTCATATTGGACTTCTTAGAATCACATCTTAGTATCTTATGACCAAACATCAACACCATTAAACCAACAAACAAACCATACAAACAACAACAAACATTTGATATATGTCTTTGGTTTAGATCTCATATCTTAGCTTCTAGTTTAGATCCTTGCTTGAAGACCGATCATCTTTCAAGTACTTAGTTAAATTAGCGTTATTTTTTGTGAGTCAACTTGCTTAGTGGTGATTTTCTACTACTAAGTTTGTAAAAATCATTATCATTTTCCTTAGCTTGGACTCATCGGTTTAGGAAAAGAAAGGATTATCACCTACACATCAAAAGTGAGATCTCTAGTTTAAAAATTTTTCTTTTAGAGGTGTCATATCTTCCATCCATCCAATCAATATCAAAAATTTGGTCTAGGTCTACCTAAGTGCTCTCTTACGAATCCATTTTAAAACAAAATATTCATTCGGAAACACATCACCCAAATCCATATCTCATAGAATCATTACAATTTTTATGCTTATAATGAGGTACCAACACAAGAAAAACGTGGAATCTAATCCTAGTATTTTTAGTGGACTTAAATCCACAAATTCTACCCAAATAACCATGGGAATGCCTAGTTTCAAACTCAATCCTAGAGAGTATAGTACTCCCCAACAAAAACAACCCCAAGAACAAAGAGTTTTCATAGAAGACATCACCCATGAAAATAAAGGGCTCATAGAATATACTCCCTAACAACTCTTAGAGATGATGAATGGTTCATGTTTGGATAGGGTACTTGATGCTTTATTAGCCACTGACCCTAATCTATACTTGTTGAAACTTGCACAAGGAGGTGCTAAACTACTTTTTGATGTTAATAAACTTGGGGGACAAGTCCTTCCACATGAAATACCATCTAGAAATCCTATATATGAAAATGATCCTTTTTTTCATCATATCATACAAAAAATACCACCTCCTCCACCACCAAACATGCCAAGTCAACCTAATGCAACTCCATTCAACATAGATTTGTTACCTTTTTCAAGACAATATATAAATCCATTATACCACGGACAACTCATAGTTAATCAAACAAACCCAAAGCCCCCAAACACAAACATCCTACTGTTTTCAAACAAAAATCCAAGTATACAAAATCTGCAAGATCCTAACATAATCAATTATGAAAATAATCCATTCATAACACCTACCCCTTCACATAATATACATATAAATGTCCCTAACACTCCAAAACATTCACAAAATCCACAATAATTAACACCTCAAAAACATGAACCAACACCTAAACACCATCAACTAACACCTCAACAACATCAAAAAACACCTCAAAACCATCAACCAACACCTCAAAAACATCAACCAACACCTCAAGAACAACAACGACCTCAAACACCTCAACAATAACCCACATATCAACAACAACAACCTCAAACACCACAACATCTTCAACACCATCAATACAACTTCCAACAACAACATATACTTAAAACATCACAACGACAATACATTTACTATCAACAACAACCACCCACAAAACAAAAACAACCTCAAACACCACAAAAAAACCCCCAATATCAACAATACCTCCATTACCAACCACAACAAAATATAGCACAACAAAGCATACCACAACACAACATACCCAAAAAAAAAATCCTCAATATCAAACAAACCCACAACCCCAACACATCACATATGACACATATGACATGACGTCTAACATCCTCCAAATTAAAACCCCGCATACAATTCATCTACCATACCCCAATACAACTCATATAAGCCAACACCAAACAATCCCCTTCATGATGTGACATCATAAATATAGAGCTTAACATAAAAAATTAATGATATACAAATGGGAACCACAAATAAATCTTATGCCATTCAAGGTTTATGTCCCTACCCATTTGACAGGTACATAATAATGACACCATTCCCTCATAATTTTGAAATACCAAAATTTGAAAAATACAAGGGATGTTGTGATCTAACAGAGCACATATGAGAATTTTAAATGGCTTGTCTAGAGGTGTCCTATAACGATACCTATCTCATGCGACTCTTTTTATGGAGTTTAGGTGGACAAACAATCAAATGGTTCTCTCATCCTTCACCAGGTATTAGAACATTTCAAGAACTCATAGAAAAGTTCATAGCACATTTCTCTTATAAAATTGAACATGAAATTACCTTAAATGACTTATACCTCGTCAAGAAAAATCAAGGAGAAACATTTTCCTATTTTCTATAAATATGGAGACATAAAGAAAGCAAATGTGAAAGGCCTATTACCAAGAAGCAACAAGTGGACATTTTTTGAACACACACTAGAATACTGAGAAGGGAGAGTGAGTTAGTATTCTACCAAATCTCAAACCCTATGTGGAGAACATTGAAACTTAAACTTTAATATAACACAAACAAAAAAATGAAAGATGAAAACAATGCACAACACCAAATATATATGGAAAACCCCATAAGGGAAAAACCATGGTGAGAAAAGTTGCTAGGAGCTACTATCCTAATCCAGCCTCACAAATGAATCACAGTTACAACTTTTTTTTAGGGCTATAACCCAAGGAAGCTATTACTCCATATAGAAAGGTTTTATGGTCACTCCCAAGGAAACTACAACTCCCTACAAACTTTGTTATAGGATTCAACCCAAGGAAGAAACTACTCCATGAATTGAGAACAAACTCAAAAAATATTACAGCATGATAGTCCTACTATCTGAATCTAAAAATGAAGCTCAATCCTTCTGATGATTGTAATTCTTCCTTGAAAACTCTTCTCTAACTTCTTCAAATGTCTTCTCTGTAACTTATTGGCTCATTGCTTTGAGCCTTCAGGAAGTTTTTCCTTTGGTTCACTACCTCCAATAACTAGTTAGGATCACTCTTCACTTCTCTTCTATCACAAAAATATGATCAACTTGAATTTGAACAGGATCTTCCATTTCTTCTCTTTCTCTTTTAGTTGCTTACATAAACATCATAATGCATTACACATACTTGATAATATCACCCGACCTAGATCAAATAGGTTTACAATATATAAATAATACTACAATGATTACATTACATATGTCAACCTAAAACAAAGAATATTACAATTACAAGTCAACCAAAGATCAAACAACAACATGAAACATGTAGAAGGGAAAGAACCAAATGGGCTACACGCAACACCAGTAACAAGAACACACCTTGAATATTCAAACACACGTTTAACCTAGTCCTAAATTTTTTTCACAATATTGACCTTCAATGAACAACATCCATAGGCTTCACACATTCAAATTAGGCTTGCCTTAAGCAAGAAACCATGAAACTTGTAGCATGCCAACCATTACAACATTGGCAGTATTCATGAAAGATTAAACATTGCTTATGCTTCTTCCATATGAGTTGACATGACCCATGCAACATCTCCAAAAACTCCTTGAACTCCACACAATAAAGATTTTTTGGCACACACCTTCAACGCACCTCAGTCAACTAGGCCAAAGCATAACCTAGCAGTAAATTCATTCTAGAAAATAAATTGTTCTAGAGAAAATAAAAAAAATCTCGCAGAGAAACATTAAACATTACAAGATATTTAGGAACACTCTCCACCAACCAATTCACCACTTCATACAACAAGAAGTTAGTGCAAGATAACATACACTAAAACTAGCCACCACACAATACAGTCCTACACTTTGTCACTCCAAACTTTCTCTGCAAAAGAAAAAAATATATGAAACTTATAAAATAGAACCTTTACAACACAAAAAACTTAATTTCTGAACCGCACATCCATATCTACAAATGTGGAGGAATACATAGCCAAAATTTTCACCTCTGTGAGCATCTTCATAGAAATGACACTGCTTTCAACTTGTCAAGAATACAAACACCTTTTTGATAATCCAAACAACATGTAACTTGGATCAAACATGCTCTAACAACATATGAAGTTGACTTCCAAATTGTGGGAGCACAACAATAATAGTTGTCTCTATTCCCACTTTTGTTTCCAATCCTATTTCTATTTTTTCTCCCATTTCTATTTTTGTTCCCATCACCTCTATTTGGCTTCTGGCTTCTATAATGGACCCCAATGAACCTCACCCTATGCAGGTGTAAGTGTTCATCGCTCAATTTTTGGATCTTCCCTTGATCACCTATTTACTATATCTTCCTCCTTTCCCTAAGCCAATAGAGATGCCTCATACAAAGGTTGTGTCTACCATGGCTCCTTCTCCTTCTCCCTCTTTCACTTTTGATGTGAGGATTCCACATCTTCCACTTAAGTAAAAATTAGAGCATGACCTCATCCTAAATGATGGTCACAAAAAGTCTTCTTGGTCTTCTTTAGATTGTTCTACTTTGGCTTGTACCATTCTCATGAGAGATACGATACCTCCTTCCCCAAAGTTTGTTACTTCCTCTCTTCTAGAGGTCACTAGTGACTCTTTGAATTCTCACCCTCGTCACTAGTGACTCTTTGAATTCTCACCCTCCTTACGTTCAATCATATCTCTTCACTTTGGAGAAGTGTATGTTCGACTCGATGGAGGATATCCCAAATTTGCCATCTATCTTTGCTAGATTGATGAGGCTAACCTCATAGGAGCTTACTAATGAGGATATTGAGGTGACCTCTTTTTCTCTTACTATAGGTGAGTAAGTAGGAACTGCTCTTTCCATTCTCCTTCTATAGGCCTATCTTCCTCCCCCCTATGATGATATAGATTGGGAGCAAGACGACCTATTAGAGGTGTTAGACTAGAGTGCAGGTACCTCTTCTTTATCTTTAGATTAGATTTACGTGTGTTTATTTGTGTTCCCTTGTGCTTATTTTTTAATGTTTGTTCTCTCACCTAGAGGAACCTTGATACCTTTGTAGGTACTTGGATACATGAGAGAAACTCTATCGTAAACCTTATTCTATTTGTTTCATCACTCTTCTATCTGTCATAAAATTTGTGTGTCACACCAGGGATGATGCAAAGTGTTCGGGAATTTATACCTCTTCCATGTTGACCTGGATTTGTATTTATCTTCATGTGCTCTTCTTATCATTCCAATCTATTGGGGGGTGATGAAAATTAATAGACATTATACTATCTTTATCTATATACATTTATGATTAGTTATGACCCCAAATAATTGGATCCCCCTGTGCTCTTTATTTCTTCATCTCCACTTTCTTTGATGTTGTGGATTCCATGTGATCCCTTGCATGATAACATTCCATAAATAAATATTTCCATGTATGCCACGACACAACATATATCTATCTTTTCATTTCCTTAGAATGACATTCACTCCTCTACGTAGCACACATCATTCTAAGATTGGATATCATATTTGTCTATTTTCTTATCGCTTTCTATTTTCTCAAAAATGTATGTCTTAAAAATCTTGTTGTCTTATAATCTCATCGTCTAGCTTGGGGGCAACCTAACTAGACTTGTCTTATGATCATGTCTTTTTATAATAGAAGTTCTCCTCCTAGTAGGGTTTGTTTCTATCAACTCATATTTTGTGATGGGAGTTCTCCTCCTTTGAAGGGTTTGTTTCTATAACTTGTCTTTTGTGATGGGAATTCTCCTCCTTTGTAGGGTTTGTTTCTATCATGCATCTTTATATCTACTTGTTATATGGTATCTAGTATAGTGCATCTTGTAGCCATACCTATCAACATTTTCTTTTATCTGATCATATTTTATTATGTCTATTCTTAGCTTTCTCTCCTAACACGTTTGTCTACAACTAACATGTTTGTGGTGAAATTACAACCAACTTTGTAGGATGAAAGACTCATGTCCTCTTTATGTCTTGGCCCAACTTCCGAATTGCATATACTGGATCAAAGACCTATGTCCTCTTCATCTTGGGTTTATTGTATTCAACCTCTTTCTTTCTGCTTTAACTCACAT
Organism: Sequoia sempervirens; assembly: GCA_007258455.2. NCBI lineage: Eukaryota > Viridiplantae > Streptophyta > Pinopsida > Cupressales > Cupressaceae > Sequoia > Sequoia sempervirens. The sequence goes on from VDFB02377869.1 coordinate 293,847, forward strand.
CTATTAAAATATATATTCTCACTAAAGTGGGGGAAAAAATTAATATAAAAAATTTCATCCTATGCAATTTCACATTCCATAACCTCCCCTTTAGCCTAATTAAATTCGATAACACAATGTCCTCTTCACCTAACCTTAATGTTGTCATTAAACCCTTGATTTTCAACCGTTACAGTGAACTTTTGTCACAAAAAATTGTGCATTGCATAGATGTCTACATGTTGCATGAATTTCCCAGAAATACTCATGCCTACATAGTCATTGGGACATTACATTTCATGTATTCCCACCTATCTTCCATTCAAAGCTCTCATTTTTTCATTCAATTGCTCTATTTGATCTATCACTCATTCTTGCTCATTTTCTTCTTCATCTTTCGCTCTCATTATCTCATTCTTTTCAAGGTCTCTCATGTATTGGCTCTCTACACTAACACTTTGGTTCTCTTGGCATACCTTGGGTGTGGCACGTTCTTCCTTTCAACATTACCATCTTGCTAAAGGGAGGGTAACTACATTATTTTTATATTGCATTATCATCTTCACATTGGGTGGAATATTGTTATTCTAACACATCTATTATCTTTAACTTGTCTATTATCTATTCTATCTATCTATCTAGATATTAGTGGAGGTGGGAACACCTAAGTGGGGGTTTGATTGAGGTAAGCCCCTAAAATAAACCCAACCATTTTCCTGTTTCTGTGTGTGTAGGCATTGAAGTTGGAATGTTGCAGGAGGCTTCATCTTTGGACCTCTTGTAAGTCTCCTTTTATCCTTCTCATTTCTATTAATTCCTTTTAGTCTCATTTAGTTTATGTTTGTTATTATATCATTTAACAAAATTCTAGAGTTTTTAGTTGTTGAATAGTTAGTAGGCCCTTTGTTGTCTCTATTAGTAAACTCTATTTTTGGTATGTACATCTTGACTATAGTGTGATACAGGGAGGTACATGCACCACACTATCATCCTTGTCCAAGAGCCTATCAGTTTTATCATGAGACCTTTGAAGCCTGCTCTTTTGGCCCTCAAAAATATCATCCTTTAATTCATCATAAAACATAAAACATAGGAAAAACTCCTCAGTCTTTGCATTTTGTCACCTGAGATTTGTTCCTTGAGGTAGTCAAGGAACATTCACCCTTTCAAAATCATGTCATTTTGGGGTTTCAAATTTCATCCTCTAAAAATTGTAACCCCCGAATGGAATCACCCAAGATTAGAAGCAATAGTTTTCATCCTTGATCAAAAAAATGAAAAATTCAAGAGGGTACTTATCCTCTCAAACCCTAAAAAATCCAATGGTTTTCATCCTTGGGTGTCCTAGATTGAACAATATACTCAAATATTAAAATATGCAAAGGATGACTTGAATGGTCCCAAATGAAGAAAGGTTCCTCCATGATATATGCTTTCAAATTGGACCCTTGGGTCCTAAAATTTCCTTCAAGTATTCAAAAATACTTTTAATTATAATAATATTTATTAATTTACCCTTAAAATTAAAAATTATCAAGCCAACTTAAATAATATTATTAATTATTTTAATTTGAAAAAGGGGACATGCCACTCACAAGATTGTCACTCTGATAACTTGAAATTTTTTCACTATTAGATATGAGTTGAGTTAGCTAGTTGGTGGGCTTAGGAATATCATAAATTTTATGGATACTATAATAAGTAAAGGATAAATACATTTGTAATTTTGGACACGAATCACACAAAAATTCCTTTGAGTAATACCAAGACTAACACAATTTTCTAATAGAATCATTCACTAGAAGATGACATAATATAGGAAGAGGGTCCCAATTTTGACAAATGTAAAACAATAGAAAGTTGAATACATGAAGCTATATATTCATTTCTTTTCTTCTAATCAATGTCTTGCATACCACAAGTCATAGGTGGCAATCTAACAAACATTTCCCATTATGCCATTAAAAAAAAATCAACCTTGCATACTTGATGTAAAAGAACGCTAATAAATATATATATCTCTTTGTTGTGCCCATTTAGGTGTTCTTTGGTAATATTATTAATTGTCTAGTTATTTTGTTATTAAATGTTTTTGAACATTTAAAAAAAATATTATAGTTTTGATATTGAAATCATGCATGATTGTGCCCTTTTCTTTTTATTTAGAATTGTTTGTTTTAAGAAAGTATGAGTTCTATGTAAATTTTAAGTGGATGAAGATAAAACCCATTATTTGAAGATTCACCTACTAATATAGTATTTTTATTTTAAGAAAAAATATCTCCCAATTTCCTTAAAAAGATCAAGTAATAATTAAAAACAATAAGTTATTTACTTAGTCTAGAGTTTATCTTGTAGGTGATGCCCTGCATTTACAATATTTCCCATGTCGGCATAGAGGTGTATGAGAATATAGATTTAAATATCAACAAGATTGATGTTATAATAATCTATTGTGAATTGAAAGGATGACTTCTCCTTTCCCTCTAGATGTTCTCTATGTCATCAATCCCACTTTTCTATTGCCTTTAGGGGATTTACTCACCCACAAGGCCATAATTTGATGAAAAACTTAAAAATTATTCTTAATATTTTAATTTATGTTTTAACTTGGTATTTATTGTAGAAATATAAAGGGATGAAATAGTACAAAATTATATAATTATATATAATTATATATATATATATATATATATATATATACATATATATATATATATGAGCCTTCCATAATTTGGGACCTTACGAATCAAATTATCTCACATTTTCTCCTTCAACTACTGAAATGTCAAAGCTACCATTTTCCTACTCATGGGTGATGATTTAATTTGGGATGTACCAAGGAAATGTTTGTACTTGAACATAGTTTTAGTGTTCTTATCCAACATAATGGGCATTTTACATAGTTTAAACATAGTGGAGGTGATTAGCTTTGGATATATGCAAGATTATCTCATTCTAGTGGGAAATTTCTATGTATCTATGGTAGAGTATAACTTCCTCATAGAATTTTCTCTAATTACAAACCTTATCATGCATATATGGCTTGGGTTGACTTTGTAATGGGATGTTTATTCAAGGTTCTTAAAATAGAGGAGCTGAATGACTATGAGATTCCACTAAAGAGTACACTTTAGACACACCACTTTGAGCTAAATGATGGGCTAATTTTTGGGGTCGAAGGATATTTTGATGCTCTATGCTTCCTAAGGCACCATTACCTCTTGTTCCCACCTTGTCCTTCACTATCTTTGAAAAGTGCATCTCCAACTCTTGTCATGCTGATAATGTGACTAGTCTATTTATTTTGATAACTCTTATGCATCATATTATTTCTCTTTGATGCTTTTTTTGGCCATTAATGCCTCTATGTTTGTTGTGAAAATTAGTTAAATTTATAAAAAAATTACAAGGTGCACATAAACATATATATGTAAATATTCTATATTATATCAATAAAATTATGTGTTCTACATCTTTTATCAAAAAAAATTACAATAAATACATGAGTTATAAAATAGAAAAATGATGGTAAAAATTAAAAGAAAATTGATTAGAAATTATAAATATGAAGGTAAAAATCCTATATAGGTTTGGATAATAGGTTCATCGAAATGTCAGAAAATTAAATAAGTTTTCAAAACTAAGCCTAAATTTAATGATATTTTAATTATTAAAGTTTAAATATTGATTTATATAAAGAGCTCTAAGTGTGATAAATGACTAATGATAAATTAAAATAGAAAATAGATGTATTTTGAAAATATAAATGATATGGAATTAGGTCTTTCTAAAATTTAACAGAATATGGACTTCAATTATTTTGACATTGCAACTGAGAAATAAAAACTAAAAATAAGTATTAGATTTGAAGTTAAAAGTTTGAGACAATGGAGAGCTTAGAGTTTGAGATCTTAGGATGCAATCACACAACCATTATCTAATCCAAGTGGCACAATTCTATTTTAATAATACGATCATGTCCTAAGTATCTATCACATCCTTGGTGAAAGTCTAAAGCTATGTCTCACTTTAATAAAGGAAATGACCAACACTAGTTACAAAGTAACATATTTGGTTTGAAATTTAAAATGATATAAAATAATGAAATCTATATTTTTAAAGTATTTTTTCTATTTCTTTTTAAATAAAAAATTAATTGAATGTAATTTTTTTTTTATAAAATTCGATAACTGTAATTTAATTGTTGATAAAATGCTAAAAAAGAGCTTAAGTAGGGAATGACAATTTATATAGTATCTTTCATTCATTTTTTAAATTTATAACTTAAAACTTTAGTTTTATGGATTCTATAAAATAATGAAATCTATATTTTTTAAGTATTTGTTTCTATTTCTTTTTAAATAAAAGAATTAATTGAATGTGATATTTTTATAAAATTGATAGTTGTAATTTAATTGTTGATAAAAGGCTAAAAAAGAGCTTAAGTAGGGAATGACTTTTTATATGGTATTTTTCATTCAATTTTTTTAATTTATAACTTAAAAACTTAGTGCTTGGCCCATTTATCAAAGGTCTCAAAAAAATCTTTCATCAACTCAGGTAGTATTCCACATTAGCCTACTCTCTAGGGCAATCTCTACTTTTTTTAGAATAATAAACTCCAAATTTTTGATCTTGTTCTTGGTCGTAAGCAATTGTGCAAGCTTCGATTTAAGAATGTCAGTTTGGATGTTTATAGCTTTGCACAAATTATTAACTTTCTCACATAGAGAAACATAATTATTGCAAGGTTTTTGGGAGATCGAGAGACTATCCATCATGTTTTGAGTATGAATCTCCTCATTTCGAGGAGAGGGATGGGGGCTAGTAGAGAAGCTACGATATGGAGGAGAGTTGGTAGGGGAGTCCTCTAGGATGAAATTTGGGGATGGTGACCAAGAGGACCTATAATTATCATCAAAAATTAAAATCTAGGGGTGGTCCACAAAATAAACCTTTTTCTTTCTAGAAGAAATAGGGGAACTAACCACAATGGATTTAACTTTAGAGGAATGATGGGGGTTCAATCGAGTATTCATACTTTGACCTCGAGGTGGTGATTTTAGCAATGGGGAAGGGAATCCAGGATTTTTGGTAGAGCTATCTAAATTCATGTCATTTCAGAAAAGGGAGGGGTTAGTAATACAACAGAGTGAGGAAAAAAATAGGGAGAGGAACAAATTATACTAGTAGAGCCTATATATTATGCCTTGAATGTATTTATAAAGAAAAGTTAATTTTCACATTATAGTGAAAGTGATTGAGCATAGGCACCAACTAAGAGTAAAATATTCTTTACCGACCTTGCAAGGGTTACATACCTCATTAGAACCTCTAAAATTTTCTTCTAGGCCCCTAGAAGATCCTTTCTATTGAACCCTTTCTACATATAGTTGATCTTCTCACCCCTTTTCAAGAAACTATCATTTTCCTTATGATAGTTTCCCTTAGGCTTCTTGGGTAATTTTTCTCCTTCAATTGAAAGACCAATGATAGTTGATATCATCTCAACAATGACCAAGAAGGAGAGGCCTCCAACTTAAACTAAGTTGTCCTTCTAATAGTTAGTGAGCTCAGTTGAGAGGTTAGGGTCATGGACTTTCAACACCTCAATGTAGGAGGCTAGATTTCCCTTCTATAGAATAGAACAAAATTCTTCATCATTCTTCAAAGAACCATAGTTATTAGGCTCTCCTCGAACTAGGTTACCACTCATAGTAGACAACGAAGTAGCTTGATAGAGTAGCAACTAGAAACAAGCTAATGATGATTCTGGAATTTTTTGGCACATAATGGGGAAGTAAGATAAAAATTAAACATACTAAAATGAACCAAAAGTGGGAATATGTCATAACTCTCCATACAAATGGGGGGATATGTGTAATACTTACACACTTGAGATAAATTTATATAAGTTTTTGACATGGGATGCACTAAGATATTGAGCTTAATTAATGATAAAATTTCTCAATACTCTGAAAGAGGGTTCATATCATACCAAACTTTAATAGTTTGGAAAAATGACCACAAGTTATCCGTCACATCTATAGAGTTATTTCTTCATATAAAATATGGATTAATTTACACTAATAATCAAATATCATCATATTCTTGTGAGAGGCCTCAATGAGATCACATATAGACCAATTGGGAGTGGCATCCCCACTCAACATCATGATACCCTTTTTGGAGACTCCTTCAATAATAAATTTATTTATACCTCTTTTTTTAGTTAATAGGATGTCATTAAATGTGGCCACCACCTTAGAAGATTTTGATGCTTGGGTACCTAAATTAATACTTGTAATAAAAAATCAATGTTCCCCTATGATCCCTTAGGATGCAACCCCCTCTTTCCTAACCTGGGTTCCCTTTCGTAGAACCATCAAAGTTGAGTTTAAACCAACCAAGGTTAGGGAGGTTCCATGAGGTAGTCTTTCTAGGAGAAGGAATTTTTATATCTCATATTGTAGAGGATGTCAATAATATCCTAGGACTTAGCAATACTTATATCCAAGGGGAGGAGTTTCTTTTAGGGTTGATAGAAACACCTTTTATATTTTCCTTAATATTGTGAATGATATGATCCACAAGAACTTCCTAAGGTTTATTTTTATCTTTGAAGACCTTATTACTAAATTATTTCCAAATATCCCAACCAATGAGAAGAAATAACTTCCACTGAAGCTCAATAAGTAGAGGATTGGAGAAAGGGGGAATCCAACTTTCTGTAATGCTTTTATTACCCTTGTACCAAGCCTAGCTGACAAGGAACCTAGATTGTATTTTTTGGTGAACTCTCCAAGATAAGACACAATAGAAAAGGAGATGATAAATGCTTTCACCCTCCTCCTCACACATGAAACACCTATTGAATATTATCTAAAGTGAGGAATTTCTTGTGGTGGGTTATCCGCAAAAAGAAGTTGGCTTTAGGGATAAATTTTCTCCTCCATAACTTCATCCAATTGAATTGAGGAGGCCATTTAGGGGTTAAAATGTTGTACCCAAATTTGACCTTGTAATTACCATCTTTAGAATTAGGCCAAACCAAAGAGTTTAGAGAATTAACTATGTATAGTCTCTTATTTGAGACTATTTTGAGAAGCTCTTCAACAACCCATCGAAATGGTGGATCATACCAGTTAGGTTCTATTCTCCGAGAGGGAGGATCTAAGGAGGGATCCTAGTAGTCTTTCACCATGATTCCCAATCTCATTCTTAGATCAATCTAAATAGCTAAACATACTAAGTGAAATTCCAAAGGAGACAAAGAATCCCTAGGATCTTCCCAAAACCTTTTGGAATCCCCTTTACCAATCTGCTATAAGGGACCCTATCTTATGGTATCCTTAGTTTTTCAAGAATATTATTCCAAATATTAGAACCTTTGGGGAGATAAATATTATGGAGAAAAAATTTCTCTCATTACCATTTAATTACTTAGCTCTTAGGATACTAGCCACTTAGAGTTTTGATTTATCAAATACCAACAAACTTTGGAGACCAAGGTTAGGTTCATCTATTTGTGAGGGAAGACCATATCCCAATTGACAAGGGATACATGATGCTTTTTCTTAGTGCCAAACCAAAGGAAAATTCTTTAATTTTTTTTCTAGTTTACCTATCCAACTTGTTGGCATCAAGAAAATGGATAGGAGGTAGATTGAGGTACTCTAGAGAGAGGATTTAAGAAGCTAAAGTTTACTTGTATTGCTAAGAAGAGCTCCTTTCTATGTTTCTAGCTTCCATTTCAACCTTTCTAGAAGGTTGGACCAAACATAATTCTCTTGACTTTACTAGCAATTAACAAAATTCTCAATTAAGAGGATGAGAGAAGATGAGTATGACATTTGAGAACCCTAGCTATCTTGAGCTAAAAAATAGGAGGCATGTTCAAGAAGAAAACAACACTTTTTTCCAAATAAATGTTTTGACTTGAAGGGAGAGAAAAATAAAAAAGAATGTTGACGGAGCACCTAGCTTCCACAATGGTGGCTTCCTCGAGGAGAATGGTGTTGTCAAAAAATTATTGATGGGAGACTAGATGCAAAGAAGAGGAAGGCAAGAAACCTTTGATCCTTCCACTCTTGATCCCTTCATCAATGCTCCTACCCAAAATCTCCACAAGAATGATGAAAATATAGGGGGAGAGAGGATTCCCTTGTTTGAGCCCACGAGAGACAACAAAGCAACCATGAGGAGAGTCATTGATGAGAATTGAGAATGATGGAGTAGAAACACAAGTTTCTAATAATCTCAGGATCATCCTTTGAAACCAAACATTTGAAGGACCTTGAAGTGAAAACTATAAGAAACCTTATCGTAAGCTTTAGAGATGTCCATCTTGAGGACCATTCTTTCCTTATCCATGGAATGGAGAGAGTTTCATGAACCATAAAGATGACATCTGTGATTTTTATACTAGGGAGAAAATATTTTTGATTCCTATGTATTGTCTAAATAAGGTATATTGTGATTGACTAGCAACTTGGAGAAGATCTTATAGATTGTGTTACAAATATTGATAGGTTTGAATTCAGACATCGTATTCGATCCAAATATTTTAGGGATAAGGAAAATGAAAGGGTTATTACTTTCCTTGGGAAGGCCAGAAGAGGACTAAAATTCCCTAACCTCCTGAATAACATCCTGTCAAAAAATGTCCCAATATTTTTGGAAAAAATAGAAGAAACCCATTTGAGCCAAGAGCTCTATAGGGGTTTAGAGAGAACACAATATCTTTGACTTATTTGAACGAGGCATGCCTTTCCATACCAACCAAATCATAGGAGGAGAGGGATTTATATTTTAGTGTTGATGACCTACTTTTAGTATAATATTTTTTTTAAACTAGATTTTATAGATCGATGATTTTTTTTTATTTTTTTATATATTATTTATGTGAGTAGAAATTATAAAAAAAAAATCCTTTTTTTTTTGTAAATTGACCCTAAAGTGATGCTATATATGCATTTAATGAACACTTCTAGTTGAAAAATTTGTGGCCTAAATCTAATTTAGCTAGTATTAATCCACAAAACATATGTTTAACTAAAATTAAAATTTAGTTAGAAATACTTAAATTCAAGTGTGTTGATAAGTTGATTTGAAGTGAGACACAACTTTGAATTTTCACAACCAAATCAATAATTCTTGCATAGAAAGTTCAACTAAAATATGTATCTACATAAAGAAAATTAATAGGTGCTAACAAGCATTATTTGCAAATACCATAATAGTGGGGAAGAGTGATAAAGTTTATTTTTAGTAGTAATTCTTTGAGGCTAATTCAATAGTGTGGTAACAAAATAGAATAAACAAAGGTGTTGGATATTGATGTAAATAAAAATAGCTAATAATTGAACCCTATAGATGTTACTAACAAACATGTGAATGTGTTTTTCTCTTTGAAGTAAATGTGTATTGATATTGTTATCTTATGTTAAAATGATCTAGGATGACATCTTTAAATAAAAAATCTAATTACACAATTTGAAAGCTTTGGTGTGGTAATTGATTGTCAAAATTATTTTTTTATAGTAGTTAATGCAAGAGAATGGTAATTTTGAATTTGAAACATGAGAGGGACAAGATTATGACCATAGTTCAATCCAAGAGTTATAATTAAAGGTACAAACAAGTTTAGTATGTAAAATTATGGATGAGGAATTATTTAAACTAAGTGATGTGGTATAACATAGTGTTAAATATGTTTTCTAGGTTGGAAAGTGTATCAATAGAGACCATTGAAGTATTAAGGCATTAAATAAATCTACACATAGGATGATAAAGAAAATGGGGAAAAGTGTATGAGAATATACTTTTCTCCTCTATATTAATATATATTCATTTCATTTAATTGTAATATCAAAACATAAAATAAATAAAAAATGTTTTTAAAAGTTACATAAAAATGTAATTTATAAAAAAATGTAAGAATTATGAGATAAGGGTGACTTCTAAGACACAACATGCTTCAAAATATTTGCTAATAGGAAAAATTTAGAGGATGAAAAACGATAAATGTAGTCATCATATCCTTAATAATAAATACTTGAAGGTTCTTGTGTGTGAAGTGGGTCTCTTACCTTTCAATCAACACTAACATAAATGAATATAAATTATATACTTTTTTGAGTTATAAGAATATATGTTTTGATAGAAAATAACAATTACTTGATAATATTTTTAATATAAGAAGATTGATGATGGTAAAATTCCATTTTCAAGAATTCAAATATCATTTATAATTATGAGGAAACAAAAAAAGTGTTACTGTTACTACATTATGTGTTATAGGTCTAAATCTTAACTTTAAAAAATCAAATAGAAACCTAGAAAATAAGAGTTGGGTATTGAATAACTATGAGGGAATACTTGTTCTTGTTTATGTTTAGTACAATCTAGATTTAATCCTTTAATGTTGACTCAATAGTTTGTTGCAACTGATGATTGAGATTTGAAACCTAACAATAAATCTAATATAAGATGTATGTAGAGACCTTATTTAGAAGACCATGTTATATTATCTAATGTAAAATTGAATCACATTGCATCAGTCTATCCTCATTTCATACTTATTCTACTCCTAACATAAAATGTAAAGGTATATATATATATACACACTTGCATTTGAGAATGGGTTGTGTTGAGAAATATGTTAAGTATTTCTACAATATGAATAGGAGACTCTTAACTTGTCTTGACTATAATAAAGTCTATTTGCATAACTTCAAGTAAAAAATACCAAGCATGAATGCAATGCTAATACAAGTATGAATTTTGTAACTAAAATTATTCTAAGATTAGGACTAATTATTCTAAGATTAAGACTAATGTTGATTGAGTATGGTTTGTGTGGTTACTTGATGTCTACTTACTCCTTATGAATTAAGAGATGCTTTTAAACATATATTCTCAAATTTTTCACATGCATGATAATAGTTATATTTTGAAAAATTCAATCACAAGAAAGAAAATGTTAAATGCATATTATTTTATATGTATATGTATATACATATGTATATATATACACATAGATTCATACACACACACACACACATATATATAAATATGCACACACACATATATATACACACACACAATAATGAAAAGGTGATGTCGCTGTTCACTCTAGCTTGGCTGCGGGCTGTTGTGCGGCTTGCATGAGGGCCATCCCTCATTGCATGTCGTTACTTTTTCCTGTAGACTGGTTTTCTTGGTGACGTTTCTTTGTGGGGGGATTTTTGAAGTGCTATGGGGGGGTCTTCTTTTTCTATGTTTTGTTTCCTTGTCATTGGCGAGAGGAGGTGTTGTGGTGGGGACGTGTTTCCTTTGCAAGAGAGCTCTCTTTTGTTGGAACTAGTAAATGTTGTCATTTCTCTTTAATTATGTTGTTTGGTGTTGTTTGGGGTAGCTACCAGAAGGTATAAGGGTCTAGCTTTTTCCTCTTCTGCCCACCTAGTGTTTGGCTTATGTCTATGGGTTCGGTGTTTTTGTGTGGTGGTTGGATTATGACAGAGAACTAGATTTCTACAAGTTTGGTGGTGGCTAGAGGTGGTACATCTCTTAATGGATCCTTATCGGGTTTGAAAGCAGTTAGAGTCATTTTATGTGGGAGAGGGCTCCAAATTGAAGAAAGTGAATGGTTGTTTTCCCAGAAGCCAGGATAGGCTGGTTTTGCTTATTTCTCCTGAATTTGTGGATGATGATGTCTCTTATTGGAGTAGACATGCTTTAATCTGTAAATTTCTTTAGATTCATATTCCTCTGCCGTCTTTGGATGCTTGGATCATGCGTACGTGGCAGATTGAGGGTGACATGTTGCTAATGGTGGCTACAAATAGTTATTTTGTGGTTTTCTTTTCCAATATGGCTAATAGGAATCAGGTTTTTGAGGGAGGACTCTACTTTTATAATCAGGTTGGATTATTTATTAAACCCTTGCATATGGGGTTTAACATAGTGGATGAATTACCATCAAGGGTTCCTGTTTGGGTCTATTTTCCATGGCTTCCCCTGGAGTTTTGGAGAGAAGATATTTTACAATAGATTGCTACTCTTCTTGGTAAGCCTGCTGCAGTTGCTCAACAAACCCTTGAAAGAAAATTTATTTGCTTTGCTTGGATTTGTGTGGAGGTTGATTTGAATAATCCCTTTCTAGATTCTCTAGAAATTTGTCTTGGTTCTCTGTCTTGGGTTCATCAGCTTGATTATGAGTCCCTACCTTTTCACTATTGGATTTTTCATGAGTATGGGCATCTCCAGAAGTAATGCCATAGGATTAATAAGGCTCCTCCTTCTAATCCCTCACCTTTGTCTTCAGCTCCACAAGTTGTTAGGGAGGAAAAGGGGAAATCAACATTGGAGGGTGAAATGGATAAATATGGCTTTGTGCCGGTTAAACCTCGAGCTAAAGGGCATGGTATGAAGAGAATGTTCAAGGACAAGAAGAATGAAGTGAACTTTAATCGGTTTGAGGTGTTGGACACTTCAACCTTGGAGGAATTCCGTCAGATGTGCCTTCTGATGTTGTTGGTATGGGTGGTATAGTAGGGCAGGGACAAGAACCGAGTCCGGATATTCATTTATCATAGGGCATATAGGATCATCTGGTTTCTGTGAAGGATCTTATGTAGGAGGATGATGATATTGTTTTGGTGGATTTGGAAAAGGAGGGGTTAGTTTATAGCAAGCACAAGGAATCTCCTTTTGCCTTGGGGGTGGAGCAATGCACGATTATGAAGGAAGTGTCTAAGCACTCTTCTAAAAGTGGCTGCAAGAAGGATCATGAGAAGTTAAGGCATACTAGAGACTTGTTTGTGGAATATGGGTCTATTAAACCCATTGATGCTCACTTTTCTCCATCTCCCCCATGATTATTCTCTCATGGAATGTAACAGGGTTGAATATCACTTCCCGTCAAAAGGCTATTCACGATCTAGTTGTTGTCCATTCTCTGGACATTTTTGGTGTCCAAAGACTAAACTTTCAGTGGATTTGATGCTTCAGTGTGCTTCTCGTATCTGGTATTTTGGTCAGTGTCAATGCATTGGTTCTCAGGGGAGTTCTGGGGGTTTAGCTCTTTTTGGGATTCGAGAAAGATTGCTCCACTATGGTGGGTTTATAGTCATTCTACTATTTCCATGGTTGCCTCCTCGTTGGAAACTGGTGAGACCATTATGGTTACTAATGTTTTTTCTCCGATTGATATTCATGGAAAAATTCGGTTGTGAGCTCATTTAAGGTATGTTAGATCATGTGCTCCATATCTTCCTCGGATCTTAGCTAGTTATTTTAATTCTTTGTTGAGAATGGAGGAGAAAAGAGGTGAGTTGCCTCGGCTTCGTCTTACTTCTACTCTTTTTTGGGAGAATGTGGATTTTCTTGCTTTAATTGATGTTAAGCCGTCCAATGGGATTTTCACTTGGAATAATAGATAGAGTGGAGAGGAAGTGATCTCTGAAAGGCTGGATAGATTTCTGGTCTCCTATTTTTGGGTGGGAGGAAAATTGGTTATTAGTTTTGAGATTCTTGACTGGAGGGGTTCTGATCATTGGCCAATTAAACTTTGAGTTACCTATTTTATTGCTCCCAAGAATCCTCCCTTTAAGTTTCAGCTTATGTGGCTTTGAGAGCCTTCTTTGCATGATCTTATGGCCCAATGGTGGCATGATGGCATCCCTGCTTATGGTATAGCTATGTACATCTTTGTTAAGAAACTTCATTATGTTAAATTTTAGCTTAAGAGATGGAATAAGATGAGTTTTGGTAATTTTAAGGTTATGAAGAGGAATGCCCAGGTGTGCCTTAATGTGATTACTCACCAAATTCAGGATTTCAATTTCTCAGATGCTTTGGGCCAAGTGAAATCCCAGGATATGAGAGTTGTGGAGGAGTGGGAGCTTAGGGAGGAGATTTTTTGGAAGCAAAAGGCTCAAATTGATTAGCTTCAAGAAGGGACAAGAATACTGCTTTCTTCCACCATTCCATGCAGGCTCATTGCAATAGAAGTTGTATCTCCTCTTTGGTCAATGCAGGTGGGATCCATATTTCTTCTTTGTAGGCTTTGTCTCATGAGGCTAGACATTTTTATTTTGCTCTTTTTTTTGAGGATTCACCCCTTGCAGAAGATGAGGAGAATTTGATCCTTGATTGCATTCCCTCTCTGATCTCCCAGGAGATGAATGATTCCCTTATTTGCTTGATTTCTCTATCTAAATTGGAAGGGGTTGTTTTCAGAATGAACAAAGGTAAAGCCCCTAGTCCAAATGGTTTTCCTGTTGATTTTTTTCAAGAATTTTGGGATATTATAAGTTTAGATTTGTTGGAGGTTTCCTACGAATCTCTTCATAGTAAGCAAATATTTCGTGCCTTGAAATCTACTTTTTTGGTTCTCATCCTAAAAAGGAAGGTGATAATCAACTTGAATTCTTTTTCCCTATTTCTCTATGTAATGTGGTGTGCAAAATTATCATTAAATTGATGGCTGAAAGGCTCAAAGTTTGTCTTCCTTCTGTAATCTCCTAGGAGCAAGGTGGTTTTGTGGCTAGTAGACAGATCTTGGATGGGGTGGTGGTTGCCTCTGAATTCATTCATTCGATGGTGACTTCTAGGGACAAGTCTATGTTTATCAAGTTGGATATGGCAAAAGCCTATGACAGAGTTAAGTGGCAATTTTTGCATTGAAGAATTCTTTTAGGCTTTGGTTTTAGTCTAGATTGGGTCAGTTGGACTATGAGTTGTGTTACCTCTTCCTCTTTTTTTTGTTCTTATGAATGGGTAACCTTATGAGCTTTTTGAGGTTTCTAGTGGGCCTCCGTCAAGGAGATCCTCTCTCCCCTTATCTGTTTATTATTATGGATGAAGGTCTCGAGGAAAATTTCTTCAATCAAGGGTTTCCCAGGGTAGGAGTCAAGGTTGGTGCCAGGGAAATGGGCTTCCGCAACTCTCTCATCTTCAGTTTGTGGATGACACTTCTTTTATGGGGAGGGCTCGCCTTCAAGAGGCTACTTCTTTTAGGCGGGCTTTGGATATTTACCTTGCTGCTAAATAGGTCAAAAAGTTAATGAGCATAAGTTCTCTATCTTCTTCTTTAATACTCCTTAGGCTATTCAAAGGTGGATTACTAATATTTTGAGGTTTCATATTGGGTCTCTTCCCTTTGTTTATCTAGGAATACCTATGGTTGTTGGTAGGCAACCAAGGTCTTCTTGGAAAAAGTTGCTTGATAAGTTGCATAGTAAAGTCAATCATTGGACTCATTGTTGGCTTTCTACTACTACAAGAGTGACTCTTCTGAAGTCTATTATCCAGGCTCTCCCTATTTACAGGTGTTTTGTTCAGGCTGCTCCCTTGTACTTCCTAAGGGAATTTGGTGCCCTCTCATGAAAATTTCTCTGGAGTGGCAACTTGCAGTCAACTAAGTGGAGCCTTGACAAGTGGGAAACAGTGTGCAAGCCATAGAGAGAAGGGGGGATAGTGTTGCATTCTACTATTTTGAATGGGAAAGCTTTGGCTACCAAGTTATATTGGCATTGGTGTACTAGTCAGCATCAACTTTGGGCCCGTATTCATACCCACAAGTATCTTAAGGATGCTAACACTTTTGATGTTCCTCATTTCCCTTTAGATGGAAGGGGATTTATGATTTGGATTACCCTCAAATTGGGGGCTTAGTTGATTAGGAAGGGGCTTTTTTGGATATGTCATTCTAGTTCTTAGGCTCTCTTTTGGTGGGATTCTTGGGATGGTCATCCTCCTATTCTTTTTGCTTACCCTCACCTCCAGTCTCTTTGTGATCATTTTATTACTGCTGGTTGGAACACAATTGAGCATTATAAGTCTGGGCAGAATATTGGACTGGCTCCTAGTCTTAAATGGAAGCATTCCTTGGATTGGTCACTAGGAGGGTTAGAGGGGGATAGGCAAGAGTTGGCTTAGATACTTGCTTCTCGTGAATGCAACTCCATGGTGAGGTAGGATGTTCTAGCTTGGAATAACAGTGATTTATTTGGTAAATATTCTATTTCAGCTAGTTATGGTGAGTTGCTTAGGCAGGTGTTTGGGGACATTAAGGTTCCTTGGTGGAAGCAAGTGTGGAATAAATTTTCTTGGCCCAAGTGCAATTTCTTTCTATGGCTGGTGGTCCAGAATAGGTGTCTTACTTGGGATAACTTGTGCAAGAGAGGATTTCAGGGTCCCTCGCTATGTGTTTTGTGTTGTAAAAGTGAAGAGAGTGTCTCTCATCTTTTCTTCTAGTGTTCTTTTTCTAGGAGGCTTTGGCACCTTTGGTGGGCATTGTGGAACCAGGCTTGCTGGCATGTCTTTTCTTTGGTGGATTTCTTTGCCCAGTGGGGGATGGTTCTTGTGGAGACCTCTTTTCTCCGAGTTGCTTGGGATTTGGGACCAACTTTTATTATCTAGCATTTGTGGTTGGAGAGGAATTGCATGATTTTCCAAGATGTGCAGCTAGATGCCCATCATTTGTGGTGGAGAATTCTTCATTCTATGGGAGAAACTGCTATGGGTAAGTGTGACATAGTTGAGGGTGTGGATCCTGGAGAGGTTGTTTTTTGTATGCGTCTTAATCTTCCTCTTCAGTAAGGGACTGCTCAGGGTGTTGGCCAAATCATGAGAAATAGATGTTGTCATCCCCTTCAAAAGATAAGTAGGGAGGGGCGTTGGTGTCCTCCTCAGGGGGTGTTGAAAATCATCACGAATGGCTCCTCTCATGGAAATCTAGGCCATGCTGGTATTGGAGGTGTTGGGCGGACTAGTTTTGGGACTATTGAGTTTATCTTTTCTATTTATAAGGGTTGGTATACTAACAATATGATGGAGACTCTTGCCATTCTCTACACTATGGAGTGTGGTTGTGCTCTTGGGTGGAGACAGATCATTTGTGAATCTGATTCCCAGGTTGCTGTGACGTTGTTGAAGAGGCAACAACTTGAGGATGCCAATTGGCATTTGGCTGTCATTATAAAATAGATTCTTAATCTATGTGCTTCCTTAGATTCTATGTCTTTTTGTCATATTCCGCGGGAATGGAATGGGGTTGCGGATTGTTTGGCTGAATGGGATTTTGATCATTTGCATGATTGGAACATTGTGGAAAGGGGTCAATTACCCCTAGATTTGTCTCAAAAGCTAGATCAATTAGTGGAGGTTAATAGGGATATGTAATGCACTGCTTTGTATTGTTCTTTTCTCGGATTGAATAAATTTTTACCTCTCTTTTAATTTACACACACATATATATAAACATATAAACAAATAGTTAACACACAAACTTAAAGTAAGCATCAAGTAATGTATCAAATAAATCAAAATAAATTATGTATTAAAAGTTACACATTTCCAAAATAACAGTAAACAAAAATCTAAAAAATACAGTAGAATTTAAATATTTCAATGCTCTTGAAGGTTTCATTTAAACATTAAAATTGTTACTCTAGCATGTATATCCTTTTCTTATAGAAAGAGTGACTAAATCTCAACGTACACATATTATTTTCAAATTTCATAATTATATATAAAACAAAATGAATTTGAAAAACAATTCCGAAAAGATAAACTGAAAATGAACATTGTAACAGCATTCCCACACTGGGATACTTTACACTGATTTCATAGCTGTAGTTAATTGGTATTCCTTTTCTTCCTTCTGAAAAATCTACCTCTAACAATAGAGGGTTTTATGATTCTTTGGCCTAATATGCACATATTTACATAATTTTTAAATCATGTCAAATTAAAATGTTGAAATATGCATAATTTTTTGAACTAATTGCTGCACATATTTACATCCCAAGGAAAATGTGTTTTTGATATGACAATATCTTTGGTGAACAAAGTACAATAGTTCTGAAAGTATAGCAGCTATGTCCTGGAGTTCTTCCCCATGTTCCATCTCATCACTATGTTCATAGGAAGTTGTCCAAGGAGAAAAAAGGTCTTTCAAAATTGTGAGAATCAAAACATGGTTGAACACAAGCAATCGATATATCCTTAAGAATATTAATAATCCACCCCAAAATATAAAAAACTAGCGTAGTACGGATAAATACACAACAAAGTAATTCATGAAAAGCCAAGAGTATAGACGAAGATGCAAAAACAAAGAATAAAAACAATGTACAGAATAAACAAGAGATGACACAGATATTTTATCGTGGTTCACCATTAATGGCTACGTCCACACTAAGAGCAGAGGAATATATTATTAGCAACAACAACCAAATACAAATGATACAGCAGCAAATATAAAGACATATTTGAGAAGCTGAAGAGACAGCGCTTGGCGGGAAACAAATAAAGACCGTTGGGCTTCAGCGCTTAACAAATCTCCCACTTGAAGACCAACGGATACTGCAACTCGCCAATCATTCCCCTGCTCTAAAATTCACTGTTACTTCTTCTTAACCAGACCAAGAGAAGTCCTAGCACATTCGAACTTCTCTTTGCCAACAACTTTGGTGAAAATATCCGCCGGATTGACTTTTGTGTCAATTTTTACAACTTTTAACTTGCCCTCTTCAACCATTTGACGAACGTAATGAGCATGACGATCAATGTGTTTGGAACGCTGCTGAGATGAATGATTGTGAGCCATAAAAATGGCACTATGGCTATCACAAAACAGAACATACTCACGTTGTTGACACTTCAAATCACTAAACAATAGCTGTAACCAAATCATCTCCCTAGCACCTTCGGAAAGAGCCAAATACTCAGCTTCAGCAGAAGAAAGAGCAACAGAATGTTGCAGCCTTGAGACCCAACTAATGGCTGCACCAGCAAATAAGAAAACATAGCCAGTGGTAGACCGGCATGTATCCAAATCTCCGCCAAGATCAGAATCAGTGAAACCTTGCAGCTGAACATTATTTCCACCAAAACACAAAGCATAACCAGCAGTACCTTTAAGATACCTTAAAATCCATTTGACTGCTTCCCAATGAGACTTTCTGAGATTGCTCATAAACCTACTCACAACTCCCACTGCATGAGCAATATCAGGATGAGTGGAAACCATGGCATACATAATACTGCCAACTGCAGATCAATAAGGAATATTCTCCATAAAGTCTTTATCCTCTTGGGTTTTTGGACTCAAATCAGAAGACAAACGAAAATGAGCAGCAAGAGGAAGAGAAACAACTTTTGCATCAGCCATACCAAATCTATCAATAACCTTGTTAAGATATGCCTCTTGTGATAATAATAGTTCTTTCTTTCGTCTATCTCTACTAATCGTCATGCCAAGAATCTTCTTGGCTGCACCTAAATCTTTCATAGCAAACCGTGTAGCTAATTGCTCCTTCAACTCAGAAACAATCCTCTTACTAGTACCAGCGACTAACATGTCATCTACATAAAGCAAGAGAATAACAAATTCACTAGTAGAAATCTGCTTGTAATAAACACATGGATCTGCGTCGCACCTGACAAACTTGTGCTCAATCATGAAGCGATCAAATTTGATATACCACTGTCGCGGGGCTTGTTTGAGCCCATACAAGCTGCGCTTCAGCCTGCAATAAAGATTTTCATGTCCTTGTTGTTTAAAACCTTCTGGCTGCTCCATGTACAACTCTTCAGCAACATCACCATGTAGAAAGGTTTCTTGACGTCCAACTGGTCAAGTTCAAGATCCCAAACTGCAACCACACCCAAAACTGCCCGTATTGTATTCATTCTCACAACTGGAGAGAAAATCTCATTAAAATCAATGCCTTTCTGTTGAGCATACCCTTTGACAACCAGCCTGGCACGATAACGTTTCCTGCCTGCATCCTCTTCTTTCAACTTATACACCCAACGATTTTTCAAGGGTCTGCGGTTAGGCGGAAGTGGCACTAAGTCCCAAGTGTTGTTAGCCTGCAACGAAGTCATTTCATCTTGCATTGCATCAAACCATTTATCAGAATCAACTGCCTGACACGCTTCTTTGAAAGTAGCCGGTTCAGGTTGATCGGAGAGTAAAAGCTCAGGCTCAGCCTCTTCTGAAAACAATAAGTCATAATCAGAAAATTTTGAAGGACATCTCTTCTCCCGGGTAGACCTCCGTAACTGAGGACCCTCTTGTGGCAAATTAGAATTATCCAGATTCATTCGTTGTAGTTGATTTTGAATACTGGTTACCTCGTTTTGCAAAACACCTCTATTCAAAACATGATCTTCAAGACTGTGCCTCTGTATATCACCTGATTGCATAATCCCCTGTGCTTGATCATCAATCATCTGCCCCTGCATACTAATCGACTGAGGTTGTGGTTGAAAACGAACTTGAGGATGCTGCATTGTAGGCGTATCTAATGAATGATCTAGGGGCGACTCATTCCCTGAAGCCCGCGTGGGATCAAAAACTGGCAGCCCGTGATCTGAAGCTGGCGCAGGAAACAGGGAAGACCGCGGACCTTGTCTTGGAGGCTACGAATCATGTGAGGAAGGCTGCGAAGCATGTGAGGGACGCCCATTCTGTATAGAAGGCTGCGAATTATATGAAGGATGCGCTGAAGACAGCGATGAAGACCCTGAAGAATGGTGCGAAGGCTGCGGAGCAACAGAACAAGGCACATAATGTGCAGAATTAAAGGGAATAGGGGTTGGCGCAACACAAGATGAAGTCTGTAATTCACCAGTATTGGAAGGCTACGAATCACAGCCAGAACACTGCTCAAACAATGACTGCGTAGCATCATTAGGAGAAAACAGAGATGAAGACATAGAAGGAACAGGGGATAAAACAGAGGTGGGTGAACAAGTAATTCCACCTACATTACCAGCCTGTAAATTACCTCCTGGTGATCCATTTGAATAATCATTGCCACGAACTGAGAAAGGAACATACTCCTTAGTAATTACTGCCTGTGTCTGCAAAGCTGGAAAAACATGCTCATTAAAAACCACATCCCTGCTGCGAGTAATTTTATTGGCGACAGGATCCCACAACCGAAATCCATACTGATCTTCGCCGTATCCAACAAGAATGCACTTCTGAGATTTTGGGTCCAATTTGGATCTTTTCTCCTTGGGAATAAGAACAAATGCTTCACATCCAAACACCCGAAGATGTGAATAGGAGATCCGCTTTCCAAGCCATTCCTCCTCTGGAATACCAAAATCTAACCGCGATGATGGGCTTCGATTAATTAAATAAACTGCCGTGTTGCAAGCTTCAGCCCAGAATTCTTTGCCCAGTCCAGCATTAGAAAGCATACAACGTGCTTTCTCCAATATTGTTCTATTTAACCTCTCTGCAGCCCCATTTTCTTGGGGCGTAAACGGAACAATTTTGATCCTCCGAATACCATTCTCAGCACAAAAATTATCAAATTCTAGTGAACAAAATTCACCACCGTTATCTGTTTGCAAACATTTGATGTTGTGTCCACTTTGATTTTCAACCAAAGCTTTAAAAATTTTGAATTTGCTAAAAACTTCAGACTTCCTATTAATCATAAAAATCCAAACTTTCCTAGTGCAGTCATCAAGGAAAGTTACAAAATAATTTGCCCCTCCAAGAGAAGTTACCTCAGTTGGTCCAAAGACATCCGAGTAGACAAGTTCCAAAGGTGAAGTATGCTTTTCACGTCCCGTCTTCAAGAAGCTGACCCTTTTCTGTTTGCCATAAAGACAATGTTGGCAAAAGTCCAAATCCACTGATTGCAAACCCGGTAATTGATCTCTTCTAACCATCACTTCAAGACCTTTTTTACTCATGTGTCCAAGACGTTGGTGCCAAAGTACGGTCTCATTGTTTGTCAATGCCATAGCAGCTCCCACTTGAGAATCATTCTCAAAAACATATAAGCTGCCCACTCTATCTCCTTTGGCAATCTGCAGAGCACCCTTATTGACTTTCCACGAATCCGGAAAGAAAAAAGTATTGCAGTCTTGTGAAAAAAGTTGGCTGATAGAAATCAAGTTTTTCTTGAGTTTTGGAATATGTCTAACATCTTGCAAAAGCCATGTGGTACCATTCTTGGATTGTAAGAGAACATCCCCTTTACCAACGATCTCTAAAGATTTGTTATCCCCCAAATAAACATTCCCAAACTGTCCTGCCTGATAATTAGAGAAGGCATCCGTACAAGAGGTAGCATGAAAAGACGCACCCGAATCTAAAACCCACAAGTCTGAAGTAACTTCGCTTACGGACAAAACCAAAACACTATCATTGTGTTCATAAACAACATTAACCTCGCTGTCTTTAACCTTTTCTTGTGCCTTCTTATAGGAATAACAATCTTTTTTTGTATGACCAGGCTTACCACAAAACCAGCAGTCGCCAATTCTGCCTCTGGATTTTGATCTTTTTGCAGATTTAGATCTTCTCCTATTATTGTCTTTGCCTCTATGATGAGGCCTTCCTCTACTAACAGCAGTTAGAGCTTCGCCTGAAGAGTTCTCTTGGTTCTTCCTTCGCATATCTTCGCTGAGAAGAGTAGCAGCAACATCATCAAACTTCAATTTATTTTTTCGCAGCCACAGAAGTACTCACAGCCATAACAACTCCTTCCCAGCTGTTCGGTAGCGAACACAGCAATAAAATTGCTTTAATTTCATCATCCAGATTGATGCCCACTGAAACTAACTGAGTAACCAGCGTATTAAAATCATTAAGGTGGTTGGACACAATTCCACCTTCTTTCATTTTCAGGTTATACAACCTTTTCATAATAAAAACTTTATTAGACGCTGAAGCCATCTCGTACATCGAAGAAAGTTTATCCCACAATTCCTTCGAAGTTTTTTCTGTTGAGACATTGAACAATACATTACTGGACAGCGAGAGGAAAATTGTCGCCTTTGCCTTCCTGTCCAGCTTCTCCCACTCCTCATCTGTCATAGAACTTGGCTTCTTCGCTTTCCCTTCTAGCGCGAGTGAGAGGTCTTGCTTTATCAGCAACGACTCCATTTGCACCTTCCACAAACCGAAATTCTGACCCGAGAATTTCTCTATCTTCGCTTCCTCCATAGTTCAGGAAATTCATCACCAATTTCCCAATCAGCTATACCGTCACCGTACAGCTCTGATACCAATTGAAAAGTTTAAGCAGAGTATAGACGAAGATGCAAAAACAAAGAATAAAAACAATGTACAGAATAAACAAGAGATGACACAGATATTTTATCGTGGTTCACCATTAATGGCTACGTCCACACTAAGAGCAGAGGAATATATTATTAGCAACAACAACCAAATACAAATGATACAGCAGCAAATATAAAGACGTATTTGAGAAGCTGAAGAGACAGCGCTTGGCGGGAAACAAATAATGACCGTTGGGCTTCAGCGCTTCAATTCAAAACCAGATATAGGTTTGTATATTAAATTGTTTTAGTTGTAAATGAGTATGAAATGTTAATAATGTATTGAAATTTTTGAATCATATGTTTATCATATATTTTTATAAAAATTGTGTAGGTTTATTTAAGGTGGATAGTAATGTAATATATGATTACCATCTTATTATGAATTAAATGAAAGATAAAATTAACCATTCAAAATCCTTCATAGCATGTATTATAATGTTATTAGGAATCACATTTGCTCTTTTCAAAATGTCATCTGAAAGTCATATGATCAATCAATTTCTGATTTTCTTTGTTAAATTGTTTCTAAAAGATGGCTAAGTTTATTTTGTGGCATGGACACTCAAACGTGTCATTAAGCATAATAAAACAATATTTATTGTACTTGGAGTTGTTTAGATGTTAAATTGAATGAGCAAATAAATCTAATATTGTTAGGCAATAATGTTGTTCTAGGTCTATTGATGTTTATTGTAGTTATCCTACCCATCTCCTATGTCTCCTTGAAATTACATATGAATAATATTATAATGATTGTTATGTTAGGGGTTGTGTGCACCTTACAAATTTAGATAACTTTTATGTATTGTAATTTTGTCCCTTGTGGAATGAGGCACCACACTTGGAAGAAATCCCAAGATTCTTTTCAAAATTGACACAGATAACATATTATAAAAAAGGAGTTATATTGTAAGAAGACATTGCTATTAAGAGCTACAAATAAATTAGGTAGAAATTTCTTGACTAGATATTTTTAGCTATAAGGCATCTCATAAGAGATTTTATTGCTCCAATATATAACACATTGGAAAACTAGTTGATCTTGTTAATTAGAGCATGAGTTTGGTATAAACTATTTCCACCAATTTGGTATTAGAGCTTGTATTAGAGAATAAAAAGAAAAATAAGAGTTATTCTAATCATGAGTTTGAAAGTATTCTCAATATGACAGTAGATGATGATCTTGGAAACATATTTATATGAGGGTTTGTGATTGATTAAATTTAGATTTTCCATACATATGACCTCCCATTATGAATATTTTTAAAGTATGACTAATATGGTAGTGGGAAGGTTTACATTGGTGAAAAATATTATTTGAGTATATTTTCTCATGTAAAATTCTTGATTTTATTTCCAAATAGATAGGTGAAGGGGATTAATGGTGTTTAAATCATATTTGTAGTTTGGAATAAAACTTTTTATTAGTTAGAAAACTTAATAATATGGTTACATAGGTTATTTAATTTTACAATGTAGTAATGGAAAAAGTATCCCTTTTCCTTAATTAATTTGGAATAATTGACATTGATTTAACCTAATAGTACCTTGGTTTAATGTTGTAATGTGTTTTACACATTCACATTAATCTAGGGCCTCTTTTTAACAAAATGTACTTACATTTTACCTAATTTAAGTTGTTGTAAAATGTTTTAGTACACTTTCACACTTATCTAGGGTCTCATTAATTAATTGTGGTTAATTGAGCCTAATTGGCCCCTTTAATTCAAATTTAAACCTTCTTAATGAAACCTTCTAAAGGATCTATCCTGACATTCAATAATCAAATTGCATAACATTAAATTTGGAAAAATCAAGGTCCTAGAAAATGGTGCTAGGACCCATTCACCTTTAGTGTTGAATTGGTCCTCTCCATGCATAGGAACCCCCTTTTTATGCACATTTGAGGTGGATTTTTTATGTTCTTTCCACCCTCCAAAGCAAGGTCCTGGAAACTTGTGCCATGACCAATTCACCTTTTAGTGGTGAATGGGTCCTCCTTGATTAGGACACCCCTTTTTTAATTTAATTTTGGTGGGATTCTAATGATTTTTAATCCTAGATCTGGTGTCGACTTGTATTATTTGAATTTTAGGGTTAATCTCTAGATTTAGTATAAATATGGGGTTAATTCACATTGTTTCTCCTAGAAAGTTTACAAGAGGCCTAAGCATTCAAGTTTTCAAGCATTAGAGCACTTCAAGAGTATTTGAAAGGCATTCTAAGTTAGATTATCAAGAGTTTATTGCAACAATTCAAGATCATTTCATCATGTTAAAGGCATAATGCATTCATGCATGTCGTTGAGCTAAGATAGCGGATAAAGTATTGAGGATCTACTTGCAAGCATTGTTATACATCTTATTTGAGATCAAGATCTACATTTTTCATGGCCACCACATGTTATTTTGTAGATTTACACTCCAAGACAACTTCCAAGGTATCAACACTTCATTATTGCATGTTCATGATTCAGTTTCATTATTTCATCATTTGGTTTAATTACCTAAACATGGTTTGACTTAGGAAAAACCCTATTCACTAACAATCAACAAGTTTTTCTCCTCTTGAATGTATATTTGAAGATTTACAAGCTGAAGATCAAGTGGAGAAGGAGTTTGGAGCAAAATTGTCAAAGTTGTCAAGTTGTAATTCATAGTGCAAGAACACAAAAACAAGGTTACAAAATTCATTCTAGACTTTTGGGAGCTGAAAACCTAGGAATTAAGAGTGCAAACATTGAAGTACAAGACCCAAAAATTAGTTTTCTGAAACCCTAAAAGGACCCATTCACCACTAAAGGTGAATGAGTCCTTAGTGAGGCCTAAAGCAATGAAAACCTAGGATCTGGGAGTGTAGTATGAAAGGAGTAAAACCCAAAAGTCAGTTTCCAAAACCCTAATAGGGACCCATTCACCACTAAAGGCGAATGAGTCCTTTGTGCCCTAAAAACAACCTTCTTGTAGTAAGGTACACATCATTTTGAGCTCTCAAAACTCCCCCCATAGTTGTTATAACAGTTAGGATTAGTTTCTGATTATTATTTAGGAATTTTGACCTTCATAATTGAATGTTTCATAGTGAAAATTAGTGGCTTATCATCTTGATCTATTCACTTTGATGAGCCCAATTTTTCTATGTTTCATTTTGGTGAACCCGGTTGATTGAGCATTGCAATTTTCTGATTTTGGAAGTCTTTCATTGCATCCTAGGTTAGATCTTATATTCATTTGCATTAAATTAGATCTCATTTAGGGTTTCATATTTTGCATTCAAACTTTCATATCATATAGGGTTTAGAATTGTATTGTTTTGCATTCTCTAAATTTTGAAAAAAATACAAAAACAAATTAGTCATTTTGCATATCATTTAGATTAATAAATTTGGATTTGAAAATAAAATAAAAATTGCATTTCAAAAGGTGTTATATAGGTCATCATTTACCCTTCATTTCACTTGCATTAGGTCATCAAATTTTGGAAATTTCTGTCACAAGAGTTACAGTTTGGAATTGGGCACAAGAAACACATAAAGCAACTTAAAAATTACAATTTTTACCTTTTTAAAACCCTGATCTGGGACCCATTAGCCTGTACTAGAAAATGAGTCCCTAATCAAACTTGACCTAAATGTTCTAGCATCTGAAACTCACTAAAAATCACTCAGAAATCAGAAAAAACATTTCAAAAATCCCTATCTATGACCATTTGCCTTTATTGGTGAATGAGTCCCTGATAGTTCCTAATCTGCAATTTCTAGGATTTGAAATCTCAATTTTAGGCTTCTGTTTGCTATTGTTACTTTCCTGTTTCAATTTTTTGATTTGTTCTTTCATCAAATTCATTTCATCTAGCTTAATTTGCTTCATTTTAGTGCATTTTCAAAAATCAAAATTGTATTTACAACATTTCATTTTTAGTTTATTGCATGGTGTAATCAACAAATTACCTTATTTAGAATCTAAAAATTGCATTTACACATTTCATTCTAAGTCATTGCATTACATGTCATAGATTAATTTTCACAAATGTTAGTATCCATCTTTTCCAAGTTTTCAAAGAAAAAGTTAGTCAATACGCATTTTAGTCATTCATTCAATACATTTCCTAGTTATGAGAGTCTCTTAGTACAAGAGAGGGAACATGTTGGTGCTTGCCTTAAACCTACACCCCCTCTTATCTCTCCTATTTGTGGGAATGATGCGATAGAAGAAGAGGAAAGCGTAGAAAATCATGATAGTCATAGTTTCTCTTCTCCTAATACCTCTCCTACATGTGATGAAGGTATTTTAATGTTAGAAGATGCACTCACTGAGAATCATGACAATGTTGAAAGATCCTTTTCTATAAACTCTCCTACATTGGAAGATATCATAGCATAAGAGAATGAGATCATAGACATAATTCTAAACATCACCTTACCTAATCTTCATTCATCTTTTGCTTGTGAGAATGTTTTATTGAAAGAGGATGCAATTGTAAGGAATCGTGACAATCATATTGTAAGTGAGGACGATATGTTGGTGCTAGATGATTGAATCTTTAAGATCTATGATAACCCTCTATATGTTTCTTCCCCTACCTATCCTATTTTGGAAGAAATTATGGACAATCATGACAATCACATTTGTTCTTCTCCTAGTATCTCTCCTAGTTGTAAAGAAGATACTTTGATGTTAGGAAATCTAATCGATGAAATCCATGAAAATATTAGTTGCCTATCCTCCCCTAGGAAAAATGTTATCAAACAAGAGAATGACATCATTGATAAATAAGAAAACCCAACCATTGAGGAGTCCCCTACTTGTGATGAATTTATTTTAGAAGAACCAAACAAATTGAATGTCATGAATATCTAGTTTGTAGCTCTCCTAAAAAATATCTTACTAGGGAAGATATCATGGAGGAAGAAAATGAGAACATTGACACATCTTTCAAACAATAGTGACGAGGCTTAATTAGATAAAGATGATGAAGTGACATTAGACTCACCTTCACTAAAAGATCATGAAAATGAGGATAAGTCTTCTGAGGTTATGCACATTAGATATCCCTTGAATTACTCTCTTGAGCCTAAACTTATCATTTTTCCACCCAAACAAAAACCACAAGTTCAAAAAAAACCCATCCTTATCCTCGAGCCACCTAAGAATAATGTTTCACATCAGTTGAGTTATAACACCATTGCTCATACATATAACACTAGAAATAATCTACAACCAAAACAAACGCCTTCAACATCTCTCCTGTTGCCTAACCCTATCTTTTCTGGTCCTCCTCATTTTCCTTTGAACAATGGAAAGGAATATAATCTTGTTGAACAACTTACAAATACTCCCGCTAAGATATCCCTATGGGAACTTCTTCAAACATCACCTAGTTATCATAACATGCTTCAAATGGCCTTGTAACAAGTTATGATTCCTCCTAACACTAGTTCAAATGATGTGGAAACATTAGTTCAAGGAATGAATGAGATGAAATTAGACATTTTTTTCACCAGACTAAGTTACCTCCCTTATAAATTCAAAAAAAAATGAAGTTTTTAATATAATAGTCCATGTTAATTGAATCAGGATAAAACAAACCCTTATTGACAATGGTTCGGCCTTGAATGTGTGTAGTGTGACTTTTGGAAAAGATCAAATTGAGTAGAAGTGATATTAAACCTGATTCTTTATCTATCTATGGATTTGATAAAATAGGAAAACAACTGCTCGGAGTCATCACATTACCTATTAAACTTGGGAAAGTAACATTACAAACCCCAGCCCACGTTATACCTAAGGACCTTTCTTACACTCTCCTCCTAGGAAGACCATGGATTCATGAGATGAATGGAGTACCTTCTAATCTTCATTGTAAAATGAATTATATCTACAACAACAAAAATTATACACTCGAGGCCGATCCTAAAACTAAATTTTTTTTATTGTTGAGAGAGAAAACGAGATCCTTTGAAAACATTGACACAACTACACAAGTGGAACCAGTGCAAGAGAAAGTAAAATAAAATCATATTGAAAAAGTCACGAAGTTATTAGAAGATGATTGGGCTTCATTAGATTTCACACCAACAGTCATGGGAGAATACATCATAAAAAAAGAGTCTGAAAAGGGAAAAGAAAATGTGGTAATGACAACACAAGATTCAACACAAAATTCAAAAGCATCCACCTCAACCACTTTAGAAGAAAAGATAGCATACACGACAAACTTTGATGAAGATGATTATGAGAAACCTTTGAATTCAAAAGAAATGAAAAATATTTATGGAAGAGGTTATGAACTTATGAGACAACTTGGTTATAGTGGAAAAGGATGTGATGCTAGAGAACAAGGTATCTATGTCCCTATAGAACTTAACACGTAGGAAACAAATAATGGTCTTGGTTATTGTCCCTCGAAAGAAACAAGAAAGCCTTCACTTAATGTCAACGCAGTTACAAAAGATTTTCCTAAACCAACTTTAACATTAGTGCATCCTGAAATGATAGACACTAGTGGTCTTAGTTATTGTCCTTTGAAAGAAATGAAAGAAATAGAGAAATCCTCACTTAACATTAATGTCATCATCCAAAACACTAATGATTCGAATTTGATAGATTTTACACCCTCATGTAAAGGAGGGTACAAAATATTGCAACTTAGAGAGTCTTGTGTAAGTATGACATCTTGTACTAAGCAAGAAACATCTTTCTCACAAAATAAAGGAACATCTTCTACCATTGATCAAGAGGGTATCTTGTCGAGACTCCTCCAAGATCATTTGATATCGCTCCCTCTGAGAACACGAAAGAAATTTTATTACAAGAATTCATTTTGTGCATATCATAGAGTTCATGGTCATTCTACTAATGAATGTAAGGCTTTGGGTAACAAAATTCAACATCTTAAGGAGTGTGGTGCTCTTCCTTGTGTTGAAGCACCTTGTTCCTCTAATTCATATAGATTTTCATGTTTCTAATCAATCATCTAGGCACATCCTTGTCTTGCACTAAGTGGGGGAAAGGAGTTAAGGTTAGCCTTGTCCTCGTATGTCACTTGTCATTGTCTCTTTTGGCTAGTTGACCACCTTCCATGGATATTTAAGAGAAAGCTTGGGATATGAGCGACATGCCTTAATTTGGCTCGCAAGTGATGTATTAAGTTATCTTTAGTATTGTATTTTTGTAGAGAAACACCTTCCTTCATTTTTCATGAAGTAGTTTTATTTCAAAAACATATGCTTGTCATAGGGTTTTCCAAGAAAAGCTTTGATGTCTTACGATTAAACATTGGCTACTTTAAAGCAATTTCTCATAGTAATGGTGTAGCAACCACTTTAAAGTGGGGGCATACTTTGACGACAACAACTAAACTAAACATTAACAACTAACTAACATCAACAACTGAACTGAAATGGATGACAGAAACAAAAATCTCAGCAAATAGATAAGAATTTACTCTGTCTACCTTAGCTGCAGGAATAGTCATATAACAGAGTTCTAATGGTTGTAGGAACAGATAGCTACTAAGACCGTAACTAATTACTGAATAGAAAAGTAACTAGTAAGCTAAATGGATGGAATTCTCACCAAGTGGCCCCCCTTGAATGATTCTTCCCTAAGCTAACTTAGATGCAAGGAATCAAGGTATCATTTCATTCATTGAAAACATTATTACATCATATTAGCAACAAGACTGCATTACTTGAAACTAAAAATGCAAGTACAATATCAGAACATCTAAACTTGAGAATAGGGACATCCGATCATTATTTATAGGAGAAAATATTCTAACTAACCCTAACTAATTGGGTGATCATCTCCAAGAAACTAGGAGGATGTCATTTATTGAAAGCATGAAAAAGAGGAAGGAAGTTATGCATGCACAAGACTTTAGTCAAACCAGTCTTTCCTTAATGAGGATCCAACATAACAACACCTCCTAAATCTACTCAACTAACAAAAATGATCATTTAAAGGTAAGTTACAATGTCCACATGAGCTGGAAGTCTCCCTCCATTGGAAGTTTTCCCCCCATTGACCTCTTTAATGACCATCTCCTTGACTTCTTTAGCAATCGGCCAACTGGCATGAGCTCCTTCCACCTTGCAAGCTTCATTTATATTTGCATCTTAATGTGAACCTACATAATGAAATTAGCGTGCACAAAGCAATTGTATTTCCATAATCACCTTAGAATAACATTCATTCAATCACATATAAAATTAATATAGATATGTCACATAGCAGGTTAAATAAAATCAAAGGTTACATAAGTAAGTTCATGCCAAAAGTTCATGAATTTAGAGAAATAACATAGAGAGTGTCAATAACCAGGTGCTAAAGTATATAGTATCAACAACAAATATATGATAAACCCTATCAAAATTAAGCCATTATTTGGATTCATCATATCCCCCCCAACCTAATGATCTGTTGGTCCTCCAGTAGAGAGAACTTAATTCCTTTGCATAGCCAAAGCTTTGAAATCACCAACTATTTCTACCCTTGATCAGTCTCTGTAGTATTTGAGTTTGGATCCTAATAGAACCCCTACTTGCTTTCCAATCTACCCCACCTTGGCCTCTTTGTATCTATATCATGTCGATAGGTTCTGTAATGTGGTACTAGCCACAACAAAATAGGTGGTTGGAATATCAACAGAAGACAATAGTGTTGCTTCATCCTTTTGAGATGTATGTACCTAATGCTTCATTTATATGCTACATAATAATTTTTTAGGGAATGGGGTTCAACCTGCTTTAACTAATTTGGAAAATCATTCCATCTTTGTGATATATACCCCAATACTATTTTTCCTATAGTAGTAGCTACCGGCTCATATGCTTGGCATGCATCCTCCATAACAGGCATGATCCTCTTTTTGTATTCTAGATTATAAAGAAGTCTGCACCATGTGTAGTAAATGTCTTCAGGATTACCTAATTCATCTCTTAGAGATAATGAGGTATGGAGTTCTCTTTCTATATATATTTTGAATTGCCACCCCCAACTGATTTCATTTTGAATCCATGACATGAATTCCCTCAAGTGAATATCCCCAATGTATAACAATGGATTCCAGTCATGGTCATTAGGAACAACATAATTATTCAAGTACAATTCACACATCAAATTCTTAACTTCAAGAGGGGAGGATTGATAAGCTTGAAAAAATTCCTATGGGGTTTCAATGGAAGGGTTTAAATTGGAAATGACCCTTGACAATTTAAAATAAAGATGGTGCTCCTTTAAATGCAACACATACACCTGTGGGGAGTTTTGCATGCCATCGTTTGTGGTACTACAGCCACCACATTGTCTACCTTTTCCTTTAATGCAATGATCTTTGCATTCTTCTCCTTGATTTTTGCATTTTTCTTATTGACTTCTTCCTGCATCTTGATTTTTTCTTTGTTCCATTCTTCCTCTTTCTTCTGCATCTCTTTCCATAGGTCTAGGGCTACTGATTCCCATGAAAAATTAGGAGGTTTATGCTTTCCTACTAGGATTTTTCCTTGCACTAGTTCTTGATGTTCATCCTGCTCTTCTAGGACTAGTTCTTGATGTTCGATTTGCTCTATTTGTATTGGTTCCTAGTTTTCAACTTGCTCTACAACAACAAAAAGTTCTGCCAACCCTATGTTTGCCTACTCCTCATGAGCTTCTTCCACTTATATATTCACCTGCCACTTAGGAGCTTATGTCTCCTTCCTAGGTGTCCTTTTGAGTCTAGGGATGTTTTTTGGTGGCACACCAGTAGCAGACTCAGTTAGTTTTGATTTCTTTGGAGGGATTTTATTTTTATCAATGGCTACAGGATGACCAGTGTCTTCAATTTTTTGCTTCCTAGGGCTTGGTTTTACTTTTCTTGGTTTTTTCTTCTTAGCCTTCCCTCTACTAATTTTTGCTTCTCTCATTTGTGCTTCCTCTTTTTGAATGGCAGCCCTAGTGCGAACTAGAGTTTTAGGGAGAATATTGACATTAGGATCTGAGGATGAACTATCTTCATCTGAATGCTTTGATTCAAAGGAACCAATTTCCACTACTGGTTCTGCTATAGGAGGGTTTGTGCTAGGGTTTACCCCAAAAGTTGAAGCTCCAAGAGTGATTTTAATAACCCCATCTTCACCACTAACCCTATGAATTAGGGATTGACCTCCAGGACCCACATTTTCTAATCTGAATTCATCAATGTTAAAAAATTCACCCCATGACATATTCGACACTTTTTGCAAAGATTTTTCTACCAACAATTTAATTAAACAGTGATGGGAAATAGAATTTTCCCTACCTTTCTTTGTTTCGGCAACCATGATTGCAAAAAGGTTGTACAAAAAATTTGGCACATTCATCCTCCTACCATGTCTCATGTGATTCAAAAGCTTGAAATGTACAGAATGGAGACATGATTGGCGACCCTCACAGGTAATATATTTGATAATGTGGACAACAACTTGTTTCCATTTTTCTGGTAAAGAAGTTCTCCTTGTTCCTTGTTTGTCTACAATAAGTGGAGGATCACTAGGCTCAGTGAATTCTACCCTAGCTGACCTAGCATCCTTAGAAATAGGGTAGGGTTCTCCTTTAGTAGGAAAACCTATTACTTAAGGAATCCTCTCTTCAGTGACTATAACTTCTAACCCTTTCACCATTTCCTTACCATCAGAGAGTGTGCAAATTCCAAGGAAATGTCATCATTGAAACTATATAGTTTCAGAAAGTAGTCTAATCATCCACCATTTCTGAATTTGTCCAGAGAGAGTGCATCCTGTAGTATCACCTAATGAACTATAGGTTCATTTCTGATCAACTGACCTCCCATTGCTTCTACTTAGTCTAGAAAACACTTCTACAAGGACTTCTTTCCTTCAATCCTTCTTTTGAAAACCCAATTTCTTTTATGCTTCCTGCAACTCCTCGCCAGTACTAACACCAATGTCATATGACTCTTCAATTTACCTTTTTGGTGGCATTGTGATTATGACTAAGGCAATAAATAGGACATAAAGGAGGGATATCATCAAAGAAATTGGCAGTGACTTAGTGTCACATCATGCATGCAAGACGTCATTTCAAATATATCATTTCAAATTTCAAATTTGTTGCCATGTTGGCACATGAATGACATGTATGACACGTGGACAAATGGGTTCACACTCCCCCCAACCTAAATTAAAGCATGTGTCTGCACAAGCTCAGATGTAATTAGGATGTGACAGGGTAGAGTAATAATATGTGCTATGTGAAATATCGATATTAAAGTATAGTAATTAAACAAATGAATTTAAGATAATTATACATCAAGTTGTTATGCACATACCTAAAAATTTGGAGTGTCCTTTGCAAAGAATGTGGAAGGAAGTATTGATCACCAAAAAGTACAATTAAGATTATTAAATGAAGTGATGATGGAGTGAAGTGATGGTGGGATGATGGTGAAGTGGTGGAGTTATTTGAGAGAGAGAGGGGATGGAGATGAATGGGAAGTTATGTTTATTGATGGAGAAGTTAATTCCTACAAAAAGTGGAAATGTTTATTATGATAAGATGTGTACCTTTGAATAGTTAGAAGCATGGACACTAGGTCTGCTTCCTTCAGCTACAGGAACTTCGGAGTTATGGTACTCAATAAATTGTTGCATGAACT
This sequence comes from Sequoia sempervirens, assembly GCA_007258455.2. Lineage (NCBI taxonomy): Eukaryota > Viridiplantae > Streptophyta > Pinopsida > Cupressales > Cupressaceae > Sequoia > Sequoia sempervirens. The sequence continues at coordinate 328,575 of VDFB02377869.1, forward strand.
CTTGTTTTGAGGCCAGTTTATGATATAACCTGAGACAATTACCATTGACTAGGAGCTTGAACCTGACAAGATCAATTGTTGTGAGTTGAATAGCACCATTGGAGAAGACCTCTGCAACCTCATATGGTCCTAACCACCTAGTTTACAACTTTCCTATGTTGTGCTTATACCTAGAATAATAAAGAAGTGCCCAATCACCTGCCTAGAACTTCTTTTCTTTGATGTATTTGTCATGCCATCTAACTCTTTGGTTCTGCACCATCTTAGCATGGTTGAGAGCTGATTTCCTCATCTCATATAAGGCATTTAGTTTCATTATCCTGTCCTTTTGTGCCTTAGATATATCTATTCCAAGGTCTAGTGCAATTCTAAGAGTTTTTTGTTCAAACTCTATAAGCATCATTATTCTCTTTCCATACAATAGTTCAAAAGGAGTAAAACTAGTAGTGGTTTTCCAAGTGGTTCTATAGGTCCAAAAAACTTATGGAAACCTATTTTCCCAATTTTTTCTGTGGATTGCCACTATTTTAGTCAGAATGTATTATATTTCCCTATTTGTTACCTCAGACTAACCATTGGCTTGAGGGTGATAGGGTGTGGATTTCCTATGCCTGACATTATACTCATTCACCAATGCTGAGAAAAGAGTGAATGTGAACTGAGCCCCTTGATCTGTGACTACCTCTCTAGGAGCCCTATAACATGTGAATATTTCTTCATAGAGGAATTTTGCAACTTTATTGTCCCTAGAATGTTTCATCGCTTTCACCTCAACCCACTTAGTCACATAGTTAGTGCAAACCAAGATGTAATATTTTTCATTTGATGGTGGATGAATTGGACCTACAAAATCAAGTCCCCATATATCAAATAGTGTGATAACTACTTGAGGGCATAGAGGAATCTCATCCGATTTAGTTGGTCAACCCATTATTTGACATCTATCACACTTCCTAGTGTACTTTCATGTATCCTTATGAAGTGTAGGCCAGAAATACCTTGTATTGAGAATCTTCATGGTCATTCTCTTGGCTGCAAAATTCCCTCCACAGGGTTCATTATGGCATGCATGTAGTATATCATAGGTTTCATCCTCTCTTACACATCTTCTCATCACATGATCTGGTCCATTATAGAATAAACAACCTACAATCCATGAGAATGGGAAATTTTCTCAATAAGAACCCTTCACTCTTTTGGAGAGAAATGAGGAGGAACTATCCCTGTAACTAGATAATTGGCTATATCTACATACCAAGGTGTGTGCACACTAATGGAGAAAAAAAATTCATCAAGAAAGGAGTCATCAATGACTTGAGTGTCCTCTGATGTAGTCAATTTGGAGAGAAAATTTTCCACAACATTTGCTTTACCTGGTTTGTCTATGATGGTGATATCAAATTCTTGCATTAACAACAACCACCTTGCTAATCTACCTAAAATAAATGGATTGTTCATAAGGTATCTTATGGCTACATGGTTTTTATGGAAAAAGATCTGATATTCTGTGATATAATGCCTGAACTTGTTGAGAGCATAAATGACTGCCAACATCTCCTTCTCTGTCACTATGTAGTTAAACTCAGCTCCTTGTAGGTTCTTGCTGAAAAAGTAGATTGCATTCTCTATTCCTCCCTCTTTTTGTCCCAAGACAACCCCTATAGCATAATTAGATGCATCTGTGTGAATATGGAAAGGGAGTTCCCAATTAGGACTCTTGAGTACAAGAGCACGGGTTAGTGCTATTTTTAAATTAGAGAATTCTTTATCACAATCCTCTATCCATTGGAACTCAACATCCTTAGTTAGAAGATTATAAAGTGGTGTTGTCATCTTACTGAAATATTTTATTAATCACCTATAGTATCATGCATGTCCCAGGAAACTTCTAACATCTTTTTTCTTGACAGGAATAGAAATATTGGTAATCAACTCAATCTTGGTTGGGTCCACTTGAATTCCTTTCTGAGAAATATAATGGCCAAGGACTACTCCTTCCTGCATCATCATAAATAATTTCTCACTGTTCAAGGACACATTATGGTCCTCACATCTCTACAAAACCTTTCTTAGGTTTTCTAATGCTTTTACAAAATGAGTGCCATAAGTAGTAAAATCATCCATGTAGATCTTGATACAATCATGTGAAATATCTAAGAATATACTAATAACTACTCTTTGAAAGGTTCCAAGTGCATTACATAAACCAAATGGGAGTATTGAATAGGAATAAGTCCCCCAAGGATAGGTAAAAGTTGTCTTTTCCTGATCTTTAGGTACAATTTGTATCTAATTAAAACCATTGAATCCATCTACGAAGGAAAAATATTGTTTACCTACAAGTGAATCCAATACTTGGTCTGTAAAAGGAAGGGGAAAATGATCCTTTTTGGTGGTATAGTTAGTTCTCTATAGTCAGCACAAACTCTCCATTTACCTCCCTTCTTAGGCACAATTACCAAAGGGGACACCCATTGGCTGTTTGAGATAGGGTAGATAAATCCTACATCTAATAAATTTTGTAGTTCCTCTTTCACAATCTCCCTCAGTGCAAGGTTTATTCTCCTTTATGGTTGTGTTACCGGTGTGCATTCATCTCTAATGTAGATCCTATGAGTACAAATCTTGGGATCTAATCCTTTCATGTCATGGTAATCCCATGCAAATGCATGCTAATGTATCCTCAACAGGTTTGTTAAGGACAACTGTTGCTCTTGATTCAACTTGCTATTAATATTCAAATGTTTCCCTTCTGAAACTTGTACTTGTGTATTCAACTCAATCATGGTTGTTTCGCTAATGCTTGGAATTTTTAGTTCATGTGGTAATAATGTATGAAGCATATCTATTATTGAAGGAAATCCAGGTGCAAGAGAAGCAGGAAAAAGTGTCTGCAATGGACATGCAGAACTTGATTCATGAGTGGATGATTCTTCATGCACTTCATAATGGTTATGAATTATATGGGATAATACTTCATCTTCTTCCTAAAGCTACAAAAAAATACTTCTACCTATCAACATGAGTTGTACCACTTAATTGACCTCCTTAGCCTCTTCTCAAACATGTGGCCATATGGGGTTGTCCATATCATGGGATGGTTGAGAAGGAGGATAAAGGACAATATTTTTAGTACTTCTCCCATCAGAAATAGTCATGTCCCCTAACCGACATCCAATGTAAGCATCTACTGTAGCTAACCATGGTCTACCCAGAATAATGGGATACCCTCCTAATGTAGCTTTAGGGGAAAGGATCATGAAATATGCTAGATATTCTCAAGAGTCTAGAGTAACAACAAGGTCTTCTACTATACCATTTGGTTTGACAATGGAACTATCGGCAAGCTACAAGATAGTAGGAGTAGGTCTTATATTTGCAACATTCAATTGCTGCAAGATATCCTTAGTCATCACATTGATAGCTGCTCCTAAGTCTATTAGAGAATTATTTACTTGGATCCAATTTATAATGAATCCAACTATAGGACTACCTAGGTCAGTATATTTAGGAACAGTGACTTTCCCAAGCATGATATCTGCCAACTGCCCCACCACATGAATGGTAGTGGGGTCCTTCTTTTTCCTCCCTGGCTTTTTGAGACATGCTTCCTTAATTGACTTAATATATATGGGAACATATTTTATGGCCTGAAACAAAGGTATTTTGACATATGTATTACAACTACTCCAAAATATCAAAGGTTGTTTCTTCCTTTTCCTCCTTTTCTTTAAATACTTCTAACCTTTAAGGAAATGGTGGGTCTTGATCAGACTGCTAAACTGGTTTAGGATTCTTGGGCACACTTGACTAAGCAAGGATATTAGATGGATTATGATGCTCCTCTTCTTCCACAAGAAGCTCTATGATAATAGGAGTGTAAGGAGATGAAAAAATGGTTCTTGAATGGAGATGAATTCCACTCACACTCACAGCATATGAAGGAAATTGATTTGGATTTGCAGAGTATACTGGTTGTTTTTATGGTTTGTCATTTGGGTTAGGTGTGGGTTGAGCTGGTAACTAAATAGGTCTAGGTGTGCTAGATTTTGAGCTAGTAGGTGGAGGCATTGTGGAAGGCTGCTAAGATTGTGGAGGTGGTTGCATGTAACCAGTTTCTTGGTTTGGCCATTGCTGCCCTCCCCTCCATTGGGATGTTTGCTACTAGTTTCTTGGAGGTTGCTTCCAATTCCCTTGAAATTGTTGCCATTGAGGTGGAATTTTTTTGAAATTTGGCCAAGTATTTGGAGGATTGTTCCAAGGGTGGATAGCCTACAAAGTTTGATGGGTACGGGGGTTTCCATTGATTAATAGATGCATAAGATTTCAAATAAGGTCCACTAAAAGATAATGGATCTGGTGGCATACCTTGTCTTGTAGCCCATGGTCTTCTTTGTGCAATGTAGAAAACCTGATCATCATTAACCTGAACTAGCTTGAATTCTAGTGGAATTTGCTTGTTGTCAATGTTGGATACCATTTTGTATATGTAGTCCTTCTTTTGTCTGCAATGAGGAAAATATTCTGCCAATATTTCTTTTACCTCCTTGTTTCTTCTTTGCTTGAAGTGTATCTAGTTGAGTATCCATATTTTTTATGATATATTGCTTGAAATTTTCCAGCAAATGAGTGATTTCCATCCTTGAAACTCCATTAGTGTAGTATTTACCCATAGAATATTGGTAACCTCTTCCTTTCTTTAGAGCTTTCCTGGAGTAATTATGATATATCTTCTTAATATCATCTCAGGGAACTTGGGTGATATCTCCTCCTCCTATCAGGTCCAGAGCATCAATGCAAGTTTGATTGATCCCCCTAAGGAAGAGAAAATTTTAGCATTGAGTGCATGATGTGGAGATTTCTATAGGAAAAATAAGAACTTGGAAATATAGTCCTCCAAACTTTCATCTTCCTTATGTTTTGCATCCTCGAAGATATCATCTCCTCTCATATCACTACCCCTACAATATTCTTTATACTTCTCAAGAAACTTTATTTTCATATCATCCCAAGTCTCTACAGTATTCCTACCTAAGCTCATAAACCATCTTAATGCAACTTATTTCAAGGTAGTAGGAAAAAATTTAAGCATATGAGCATCAGTAGTGTAATCATAACTTCTGCAGAGGATATCAAACTCAAACAAGAAAGTGTTAGGGTCCTCTATTACAAGCCCATAGAATTTAGGAAGAACTGAAGCATGGATGTTCTTGAGATTATCAACTTCATTCTGGTGGGTGATAGGAAATGGAAAATATGGTTGGTTAGGTCTATTTGGATTTTAACTAGCCATATTTGCTTGATGGAGTGCTAAAGCAAATGGATTCTCAATCAAGTTTTGGGCAGCTTGCTCTTAAGAGGAAGTTTTAGAATTGGCCAAATTGGGAAATGCATTAGCAAAAGGATTTGCCTCTTCTTCTTCTTCATCTCTTGGAAAATTTTGAAACTCAACTAGTTGGTTATTAGGATTAGGGTTATTAGGAAGGAATCTCCCATGAGCATCTCTTCTCCTGCCTCTATGCATGTGGTATTAACTCAGTATCAGTCCACTCACACAAAGAATTGGTGAAAGAATAGCATATCATCACTTTTCTCAAATGAGGTGCATGCTAAGAACAGACTTCAGAGATACTAAAACAAGAAGGAAACTAGAAATGGCTTCAAGGAACTTCCTAGTTTGACACCATCCCCGACAACGACACCAAAAATGTTGGCCTCCTCTAATGGTTCAATAACTAAGCCCCTTAAAACTGTAACTTAGAGATTAGATATCTACACTAAGTAGTTATCTTTCTAATCATGAAGGGTCATTTCTTTGTCAACCCAGGGACATGAACTTGAAATGGGTAAGCATTGTATGTACACTAGGACTCAACTGTAATCATCCTTATCCTATAACTAGAAAGGAAATAGTTCTAAAAATAAAATGCTTAAAAGGAATTAACAAAAGTACTGAGCATGAATCAACAACTAAACTAAATATCAACAACTAAATTGAAATTGATGACAGAAATAGAAATCGTAGCAAACAGACAGGAAGTTACTCTGTCTGCATTGGCTACAGGAACAGTCATAGAACAAAGTTCCAATGACTGCAGGAATAGAAAACTACTAAGATCGTAACTAATTACTAAACAAAAAAGTAACTACTAAGCTAAATGGATGAAATTCTCACCAATAAGGCCCCCTTGAATGAGTCTTCCCTAAGCTAACTCAGATGCAACAAATCAAAGTATCATTTTATTCATTGAAAACATGATTACATCATATCAGTAACATGACTGTATTACTTGAAACTAAAAATGAAAGTACAATATCAAAACATCCAACCTTGTGAAGAGGTACATCTGATCATTATTTTTAGGAGAAAATCTTCTAACTAACCCTAACTAACTGGGCGGTCATCTCCAAGAAACTAGGAGGACACCATTTATTGAAAGCATGAAAAAGAGGAAGGAATTTATGCATGCACAAGGCTTTAGTCAAACCAATCTTTCCTTAACGAGGATCCAACACAACAACACCTCCTAAATCTACTCAACTAACAAACATGATCATTTAAAGGTAAGTTACAAATTCCACATGAGCTGGAAGTTTCCATCCATTGACCTCTTTAATGGCCATCTCCTTGACCTCTTTAGCAACCGGCCAGCTGGCATGAGCTCCTTCCACCTTGCAAGCTTCATTTATATCTGCATCTTAATGTGAACCTGCATAATGACATTAACGTGCACAAAAAAATTATATATCCATAATCACCTTAGAATAACATGCATTCAATCACATGTAAAATGAATATAGATATGTCACATAGCAGGTTAAATATCAGCAAAGGTTATAGGAGTAAGCTCATGCCCAAAGTTCATAAATTTAGGGAAATAACATAGAGAGTGTCAATAACCAGGTGCTAAAGTATATAGTATCAATAGAAAATATATGATAAACCCTATCAAAATTGAGCCATTATTTGGACTCATCAAACCTAACACACTGGCATGCATTTCTCACTAAACCACGTCATTTGGACAACTCACCTAGTGGAAAGACTGAGGTTCCACTACCCTAGAGTGAGCAACACATGATTGGGACAACTCACCTAGTGGATAGACTAAGGTTTCATTACCCCGGAGTGAGTAGTGTATGTTATGGAAAAACAACCCCGTTCAACATCATGTTAGAATGGTTGTTCTTGATCCTTTATTTTTCTTTATTTTTATTGGCCTTTGATAAGGTGTGGCTATGTATCTTTGTTATTAATGCACACTAAAGTGTCTTAAATGTCTACTTTAGTATGAGTTTTTCATGGGGGAAAACTCTCACTAAAGTGGGGGACAAATGTAGTAATGGAAAAAGTATCCTTTTTCCTTAATTAATTTGGAATAATTGACATTGAATTAACCTAATAGTGCCTTGGTTTAATGTTGTAATTTTTTGTACACATTCACATTAATCTAGGGCCCCTTTTTAACAAAATATACTTAAATTGTACCTTATTTAAGGTGTTGTAAAGTGTTGTAGTACACTTTCACACTTATCTAGGGTTTCATTAATTAATTGTGATTAATTGAGCTTAATTGGCCCCTTTAATTCAAATTTAAACCTTCTTAATGACACCTTCCAAAGGATCTATCTTGACACTCAATAATCAAATTGTATAACATTAAATTTGGTAAAATCAAGGCCCTAGAAAATGGTGCTAGGACCCATTTTCCTTTAGTGGCGAATGGGCCCTCTCCACATAGGACCCCCCTTTTTATGCACATTTGAGGTGCATTTTTTTATGTTTTTTCCACCCTCTGAAGCAAGGTCTTGGAAACTTATGCAAGGACCCATTCACCTTTAGTGGCAAATGGGTCCTCCTTGAGTAGGACACCCCTTTTTGAATTTAATTTTTGTAGGATTCTAATGATTTTCAATCCTAGATCTAGTGTCAGCTTGAATTATTTGAATTTCGGGGTTAATCTCTATATTTAGTATAAATATGGGGTTAACTCATGTTGTTTCTCCTAGCAAGTTTATAAGAGGCTTAAGAATTCAAGTTTTCAAGCATTAGAGCACTTCAAGAGCATTTGAAGGGCATTCTAAGGTAGATTATCAAGAGTTTATTACAATAATTCAAGATCATTTCATCACGTCAAAGGAATAGTGCATTCATGCGTGTTGTTGAGCTAAGATAGTGTATGTAGCATTGAGGATCTACTTGCAAGCGTTGTTATACATCTTACTCGAGATCAAGATCTATATTCTTCATGGCCACCACATGTTAGTTTGTAGATTTAAACTCTAAGACAACTTTCAAGGTATCAACACTTCATTATTGCATGTTCATGCTTTAATTTCATTATTTTATCATTTGGTTTATTTACCTAAATGGGGTTCAACTTAGGCAAACCCCTATTCACTAACAATCAGTGGTAATGGAAATTGTACTCCCTTCTTGGAGATAGTTCAATTTCTTGCCTAATTTGGACCTATTTTGGTACCCTTGCATTAAATACCCTTTTAAATCATCATTAATAGGCCCCTAAGACCCTTTATTTTGGATCTTGAGGCTTATTTCAACTAAAAACCTAACAAAATCATCAAAAAAAAAAAAATTCTAACAATCCATCTCAAAAATATAGAGTGGGACTCATACACCACCTTGGGTGTATGAGTCCCCCTAGGTGGGACCCATATGCCACAAGTGGTATATGAGTCCCGTTTGAGCCCTTTATAGGGTTTGAGTAGGAAAATTTAAGTTTTTAATTCAAATTTTTGGTTGATGTCGACTTTCGAGATCTAAATAATGGTGAATTTGGTGTAATGCCTATATAAAAAAGCTTCTAAGTCATTATTTCATCTAAGCAATAATCTAGAAGAGAAATTTCAAGATCCAAGCATTCAAGCATTCTTCACAAGAGCATTCAAGAAAAATTAATCAACAGGTTTGAAGCCTTGGAGTAGTATTATTATGTTTTTGTGGGTCTTCAAGCTCACTTTCATTCAATATCTAGCATTGTCAAGGGTTAATTATGGTTGCATATGGTGAATCATGATGGATTAGATAGGTTGGGGAGATGCAACTAGTTATCAAGCCAAGCCTAATGACTTTTTTCCTTAGTGATTCCATCCTCTATTATCACTCTACTTCCAACCTAAGGAAGGTACATGCATGTATTATGGCTTATTAGGGTGATTAGACATTTCCCAAAGTGAGTCATTCATCTTTGTGTTTCATTCATGCATCTCATTCTAGCACAATAGAATATGGTTGCATTACATTTCAAATTTCCTAATCTTAGACACACTTAAGATTAGGGTTTATGTTCACATTTGCATTCAAGATCCATTGTTTCTATCAAGGTTTAATTACCAAACTAGGGGTCTGACTGAGGCAAATGCCCCATTAAAAAATAAACTCTATTATATTTTGTAGGTCTTGTTACAGGTTCAGATCTGGAAATCAATTTGGGAAGGAAGGGTAGAGATTGAAGCACATTCTGGAATTTGAATTCCCAAAAAATTGAAACAAGACTAATACACCAGAAGTGGCGTATGAGTCCCACTATAGATAATATTCTAAATTTTTGAAGATCCTGAATCTACATTGTCAGAAACTTGTTCCAGTCTAGAAACCCTAGGCTAAGATTGATATGCTAGAAATGGTGTATGAGTCCTAGTGTGCAATAAAAGCAACCTTTTTAGCATTTTGGAGTTGATTCCAAGCTCTTTTATATTTTCAGGTGCGCACTTCTGATTTCTTAGCTTTTTGTTTTGATTTACTTGCTTTTCAAGGTCATATAGTGAATTCTTGTATTGCATGAGGTTTTAGCATTAGGTCTTGCATTTCGTTAGACTTTCAAAGCCCTATCTTGGTGGTGAACCCATTTTTAGTTTATAATCAGACCCTAGGACATCACTATTGAACATTTATTTCCCCTTTCTATACTGGATTGAGATCTCTAGGGTTTCCTTGAGTGAAACATGAGTTCATAATAGGAACCATATCTCCTTAAAGGTTGGGCTCCCCTATTTCCCTGTTGTTTCATAATCAACATTTTTTTCCCCTCTTGAATGTATGTTTGCAGATTTACAGGTTGAAGATCAAGTGGAGAACGAGTTTGGAGCAAAATTGTCAAAGTTATCAAGTTGAAAAGTTGTCATTCATAGTAAAAGAACACAAAAACAAGGCTATAGAATTTATTACATACTTTTAGGAGCTAAAAACCTACGAATTAAGAGTGTAGACATTGAAGTACAAGACCTAGTGTGGAAACACAAAAAGTATCCCTTTTTCACTTAATTTGGGAGTGGTCAACATTAAAATGGGCCTAATGTCGCCTTGATCTTGTGTTGTGATGTGTTTTACACATTCACATTAGGTCTTGGGCCCTTTTAAGCTAAATAAACCTAGCTTTGCCTTGATTTAATATTGTAAAGTGTTCATTTACACCTTCACATTAAATTTAGGTCCCTTGGACCTAATGTTGCTTTAATCTAGTGTTGTAATGTGTTGTACACATTCACATTGGAATTAGGGCCCTTTTGAGACAAATTGACCTAATCTTGCCTTAATTTAATATTGTAAAATGTATTTATTTACACTTTCACATTGATTTTTGGGCCCCCTTATGCTTATGACCTTTATATCATTATTAATAGGCCCCTAAGACCCTATATTATATAATCAACTAAAATCCTGGCAAGATCTACAAAGAGAATTAATTTATTAACTCCTTGATACTTTCTCTCTCTAAAAAGGCCCTATGGGACCCATACACCACCTTGGGCGTATGAGTCCCACCTAGGTGGGACCCATATGCCACATATGGCGTATGAGTCCCATTTGGCCCCTTTTAGGGTTTTGAGTGGGGAATCAAGGTTTTAGATTCAAATTTTATGAATGTCGGTCTCTGGGATCTAATAAATGGTAAATTGGATGGAATGCCTATATAAACAAGATTTCAAATCAATATTTCACCTAAGCAAGACTAAGCCTTCATGATATCAAGTCAAGCACTCAAGAGTTAAGCATTCCAAGACTCCACAAGATCATCAAGAGAGTTTATAAAAGCATTTATAAGGCATTCAAGGGAAAATTTATTCATCAATTATTGTAGCAATTCAAGATCCATCATCATGTCAAGATTATCAAGCATCAAGCATGTTGTTGAGCTAGTGATGTGATTTTACATTCAAGATCTAAGGTCAAGCATTGTTCTACACTTATTTCAAGATCTAGATCTACATCCTTCATGGCCATTTCATGTTACATTGTTGATTTACAATACATAATTCAAGGTATCATTATTCGTGTTTCATGTTTCATGTCCTACTTCATTATCTAATCATTTGGTTTAATTACCTCAAAAGGGTTTGACCAAGGAAAACCCCTATTCCCTAACAATCAACAAGTTTTTCTCTCTCTACATGTGTAATTGCTGATCTAGGTGTCTTTGAACTTGAAGGATCTTTGAAGATTAGGTTACAAGCTTGAAGGAAGTTGTTGGAGTTGTCTCCTCACTTGTAAGGTCATAGTGAGTCTTCTACAATTCCAAAATTAGGGTTTCAGATCCAAAAATGAGGTGTGGGAGAAAGAGAAGAGATTGGAGAGCATAATTTGATCTTAACACTCTAAAAAAGTAAATTGAGAATCATACACCACCTTGGGCATGTGATTCCTTGTATAGTCAATTTTTAGGGTTTTAGGAGATTCAGAATAAGCACTGTCAAATTTTAATTTTGGTGCAGAAAACCCAGTTTGGGACTAAATCACCCAGATTGGCGTATGAGTCCCACTCAGCATTAAAATTAGCATTTCCAACAGTTTGTCTTCATTCAAGCCTCTACAGGGTTCCAGGTGCACACTTTTGATTTTACAGTTTTATGTTCTGATTTACTTGCATTTATTGGTCATTTAGTTAAGTTTTGCATTACACTAGGCTTAAACATTAGATCTTGCATCTCATTATTCTTTTCAAGCCCTATCTTGGTGGTGAACCCCTCTTTATTTTATAATCAAACCCTATTATCAACTCTCTTTCCCCTTTCTTCATTGGATTGAGATCTCTAGGGTTTCCTTGAATGTGGAGTGTAGAAGATTGTTGTTCTATGTCCTAAACCCCAGTGGCGACAATTTTCTATCTTACATTTTTTTGAACCTACATTTAGAACATTTCATTTTCTGATTTGGAGTGCATCATTATCCTAGATCTAGCTTGCATTAACTTTGCATTAGGGTTTGCACTAGTTAATTGGCATCCAAGGTTTCTAAATCTAGCATTAGTAAAAGTGCATATAGGTTGCATTTTTGCATCTTGCATAATTGAATTTTATCTAAAATCTACATTTCCACTTAGCCTAGATATCACTCAAACTAGAAACCATAAAAATCACAATTTTTTTTGAAAATTGTGCAAAAAACCCTTACTAGAACTCATACGCCCCTCTGGGCAATTTAGTCCCAATGCAGATCTAAAACTACATTTTATAGCATTTAAAACCTTTTTTATGCACTTCTGTTTGTTGTCATTATATATTTGTTTTAGTTGGCTGAGTTTCAATTACATGCATTTCATTATATCTAGCTTAATTGGGTTCATTTCATGCATTGCTAAATTTTGAATTTACATTTACAACATTTCATATTTTATGTTGTTGCATAGTGTAATCAACAAACTACCTTGTTTGAAATCTGAAAATTGCATCTACACATTTCATTCTAGGTCTTTATATTGCATTTTAAGTTTGCATAGATTATTATTGACAAATGTTAGTTTTGGTCTTTTCCAAGTTTGTAAAGAAAAAGTTAGTCAACAAATGTGTTAGTCATTATTTCAATACATTCCCTAGTCATGAGAGTCTCTTAGTGCAAGAGAGTGAAAATTTTAATCCTTACCTTAAACCTACAACCCCCCTTATCTCCCCTACTTGTGGGAATGATGTGATAGAAGAGGATACAAGCATGGACATTCATGACAATCATAGTTGTTCTTCTCCTAATACCTCTCTTGTTAGTGATGAAGGTATCTTGGTGAAAGAAGATGAAATCATTGAGAATCATGAAGATCTTGTTTTTCCTTCTCCTCGTCCCCTTTGGGAATATATTTTAGAACAAGAGAATGAGATCATAGACACATTTCTAAACATCACCTTACCTAATTTCCATTCCCCCTTTTCTTGTGAGAATGATTTAGTGGAAGAGGATGAGATTGTAAATGATGAGGATATGTTGGTGTTAGATGATCAAATCTTTAAGGTATATAACAACCCTCTTTATGATCCTTCCCCTACCTATCCTATTTTGGAAGATATTATGGGACAAAGGAATGAAATTATGGATGATCATGATAGTCACATTTGTTCTTCTCCTAGTATCTCCCCTAGTTGTGAAGAAGTGTAATGTCAAAAAATGTCGTTAGGTGAAATTTCCACACTTGTTTGGACCCTCCTTATAAAATTGAGCTTAATGATGTAGGTTTAGTTAGTGTTGTAATGTGTTTAACACACTCACATTATGTCTTGGGACCTTGTAAATTAAATAAACTTAATCACACCTTATTTGGAGTGTTGTAAAGTGTTGTAACATGCTTTCATAATTTTCTAGGATTTTATTAAATAATTGGGCCTCTTTATGCCTTAATTGGCCTTACTTTACATCCTCAAGCCTTAATTATTGCATCTTTTTTAGGATAACCCTGACATAAATCAAAATCCAATCATAATTCAGGTGTTTCTAGGTTGTGTGGCCCATATTTAATGATTTGGTACTCATACACCACCTAGGGTTTTGGGTCCCAATTTGGATTTTACACCTTTCTAAGCATTTTTTTAAATGGTCCCATAAATTATTCCTAATGGGACTCATATGCCACCTTGGGTGTATGAGTCCCGTGTGGCCCAAAATCAAAATTAATTCAAATTCTTGGTGGGATTTTATCCTCCTAGATCTGATATCAGCTTGTAGTGTTGTAATTTTGGGAAATTTAGCATAATTAAGTATAAATACAAGGTTCTTTCACTCACTTTTCATCTAACATCCTAAGCATTCAAGAGATCATCCTAAGACTTCAAGTATTCATTATAGAAAATTAGAGCATTCAAGTGTTTATAGTAGAATTTAAGAGTCTTCAAGGGAAGATTATCAAGTGTTTTAGAGCATTATTCAAGCATCAAACATCATATCAAAGTCTTCATGCATCGTGTTTTTTTTGCCAACATTTGTGATGTAGGGTTTCATGATTCAAGCTAGCATTCAACTCAAGATCTACATCTAGTAGAGCCATTTCATACATGTTTTCCACTTCTTATTGTTAGGGTTTGGTGAGTTGCAGCATCATATTTTGTTCATTCATCATTCTCCATTCCTATTTCATTTCATTCAAGGTTTGATTACCAAAACGGGGGTTGACCAAGGAAAACCCCTTTCTACTAACAAAACAACATTTTCCCCTCTCTTTAGTGTGTGATTTGTAGGTTTAGGTTGAAGACACATTGAGAAAGTTTGGAGAAAGTTTTCAAAGTGTTCAAAGTTGTCAAAGTTGTCACCTTGCATTGGAGATCATTAGAAGACTTCTATAGGTTGCAAATCAGGGTTTTGAATCTAGAAATCAATTGGAAAGGACAAAGTAGACATTAAGGAGTAGATTCAGGCTTTGAAGTTTCAAAAAACTCTAACTAGACTGATATGCCAGTTCTAGCGTATGAGTCCCAATATAAGTCATTTTCTAAATTTCTATAGTTTAAGATGCCCTTTTGTTAGTTTTTAATTTCTGCCCAAAAACCCTAATTTGGGACTAAATCACCCAAACTAGAGTATGAGTCCCAATAGGCTTTAAAATAATTGTTTTTAGCATTTTAGAGCTTCATTCATCCTTCTTCAGGTTTCCAGGTGCACACCTTTCATTTCTTAGCTTTATGTTCTAATTTTCATACAATCATACCCTAGGAAATCCCTATTGCAAGATCTCTTTCCCCCTTAAATCATTGGATTGAGATATCTATGGTTTTCCTTGAATGAGAGAGTGTGAAGATTTTTGTTCTATCTCCTAAGTATAGAAGCCCAAAAAAATTCCACCTTTCAATAAAATACTTTGATGTTAGAAAATATAGGTCATGAGAATCTTATGTCTCTCTTCCTTTAGGAAAAACATTATTGAACAAGAGAATTCCATCATTGATAAATAAGACAATTCAACCATTGATCATTCACCTACCTACGATGAAGTCATTTTGGAAGAACCAATCCTTGAATGTCAAGAAAATTTGGTTTGTAGTTCTCCTAAAAACTATCCTCCTAGGGAGGATATTGTGGTGCAAGAAAGTGACAAAAATAGTGATGTGACTTCCTTGGATCATGGTGAAAAGATGATACTAGACTTCCCTTTATTAGAAATACATCAAACCAAGACCATTGAGGTTATGAACGCACAAGTTTCCATTAGATCCCCCTTGACTATTGGACCTCCTACATACACTGTGGGACATCCTAAGAATCCTCTAATTCTTTACCCACCCTCACAAAGACCGAAAACTCAAAAGAAACCCAAACTTATCCTTTACCCACCTAAGAATAATGTTCCACAGTAGCCGAATCATAATACCATTTCTCATACATATAGCACTATAAAAAATCCACAACCAAGACAAACACCTTCAAAATCCATCCCATTACCTAATCCTATCTTGCTTGGTCCTCCTCATTTTCCTGCAAAAAGTGGAAAGGAGTATGATCTTGTTGAACAACTTAAGAATACTCCTGCTAAGATATCATTGTGGGACCTTATTCAAGCCTCCCCTCACTATCATAATATGATTCATAGTTATTTACAACAAGTTCCTATCCCTTTTAATGTGCAATTGAATGACATAGCATCCTTGATTCAAGGAATAAATGCTGAAATTATTTTCCACCAAAGTGAGCTCCCTCCTTTGGAAGTGCAAAAACAAAATGAAGCTTTCATAATAATATCTCGATATAAAAGAATAGGTATAAAGTGAACCCTTGTTGAAAATGGCTCAACCCTTAATATATGTAGTGTAACCCTTTTAGATAGGCTTGGCATGGATAAATCCAAAATTCAACCTGACTCTATCTATTAAGGGATTTGACAATATACAAAAACAACCGCTTGGTGTGATCACTTTCTCTATTACAAATGGAAAGGCCATATTAGAAACATTGATCCATGTTATGCCTCATGATATTTCATACAATCTTCTTTTAGGAAGTCATGTATTCCTACAATGAATGAGGTAACTTCTACCCTTCATCATAAAATGAAGTATGTCTACAATAGCAAAGTGTACACACTTGAAACTGATCCTGAACCAAACAATTGTTTAAACATTGAGAAAAACAAGGAAAATCCTTTGAAAACATTGACACCAACTAGAAAAGTAGAGAACATGCAACATAAAGACAAAGAAAAACACATTGAAGAAGTCACAAAGCTATTAGAAGATGATTGGGGTTCCTTAGACTTTGAACCAACATTCATGGGAGAATATGAGATCATAAACAAAGAATCTGAAAAGAAAAAAGTAGTAATGTCAACACAAAATTTGGAAGACCCTTTGAAAGTATCCTCCTCAACCACTTTAAATAATGAAACAAATTATACGACAAACTTTGGTGAAGCCGATTATCAAAAACCATTGAATCCAAAAGAAATGAAAAAAAATTATGGAAAAGGGTATGAACTCATGAAGCAACTTGGATATAGTGGAAAAGGATGTGGTGCTAGAGAACAAGGTATATGTAACCCTATAGAGCCTCACATGCAAGAAAATACTTGTGGTCTTGGTTATTGTCCCCCGAAAGAAATAAACAAGCCTTCACTTAATATCAACACTATTACAAAAAGAATCCTCTAAGACAACTTTAATAGTAGTGCATCCTGAATTGATAGACACCGGTGGTTTTGATTGTTATCCTTTGAAAGAAATAGAGAAGTCCTCACTTAACATTAATTTCATCATGAAAAAAACCTATGATTCAAATTTGATATATTTTACACCCTCTTGCAAAGGAGAGTACAAAATCTTGCATATAAAGAGTCTTGTGTAAGTATGACACCTTGTACTAAGCAAGAGATATATTTGTCACAAAATAGAGGAAAATACTCTACTATTGATCAAGAGAGTATCTTGATGATACTCCTCCAAGATTGTTTGATCTCTCTCCCCCCAAGAACATGAAATAAATTCTACTACAAGACTTCATTTTGTGCATATCATAGAGTTCATAGTCATTCTACTAATGAATGCAAGGCTTTAAGTGATAGAATTCAACATCTTAAGGAGTGTGGTGCTCTTCCTTGTGTTGAAGAACCTTGTTCCTCAAATTGATATTGATTTTCACTCTAGCATGTGAAATAACAGATAATGGATTTTCCTTCTTATCAGTTTAGAACATAGAGAAAACACATCTCCCAATTATTTCATTGAAGGGAAACCCTATAGATCTCAATCTAAAGTATGCAAGGGAGAAAGAGATATTGTAATAGGGCTGTCCTAGGGTTTGATTATAAACTAATGAGGGGTTCACCACCAAGCTTAGGGCTTGGAAAGACAAATGAAATGCAAGATCTAATGCTTAACCCTAATATGATGCAATCTCTCACTAAATGACCTAAAAAAGCATATAAAATAGAACAGAGAACTGCCAGATGAAATGTGTGCACCTGGGAACCTAAAGAAGACTGAATGAAGCTTTAAAATACTAAAAACACTAAAATTATTGCACACTGGGACTCATACACCAGTCGGGGCATATCAGTCCTAGATCGGGGTTTTTGGGCAGAAATTGAAATTTGGCAAAAGGGTGTCTGGAACTACAAAATTATGGAAAATTGCCTGTAGGGGGACTCATATGCCACTTCTGGTGTATCAAACCCATTTTTCTTTTTTAGGAATTCAAATTTTAGATTTGTGCTCCAATCTCTTCTCTTTCCTTTCAAACTAATTTTTGGATCCAAATCTGCAAAAAGACCTGCAAAAAAATATAGACTTTATTTTCTTATGGGGGGTTTTCCTTGGTCAAACCCCTAGTTTGGTAATTAAACCTTGATAGAAACAATGAATCATGAAGGTAAATGAGAATGTAAACCCTAACCTTAAGTGTGTCTAAGATTAGGAAATCTACAATATAATGCAACCCTATTCTAATGTGCTAGAATGAGATGCATGAAATGGAATATGAAGGTGGATGACTCACTTTGAGAGATTTCAAATCACTCTAATAAGTCATGATGATGCATGTACCTTCCTTAAGCTAAAAGTAGAGTGATAATGGAGGATGGAATCACTTAGGAAATAAGTGGCTTGGCTTGATGGCTAGTTGCATCTCCCCAACCTAGAATCCATCGTGATTTACCATAGACAATGATAACCAACCCTTGAAAATGCTAGATCTTGAATGAAAGTGAGCTTGAAGACCTGCAAAAACACTTTAATGCTACTCCAGAACTTCAACTTTACTTGATCTTGAAACTTGAATGCTCTTGTGAAATAATGCTTGAAGACTCTTGAATGCTTGGATCTTGAAATTGCTCTAAAAATGCTTGCTTAGATGAAATAATGACTTAGAAGCTTGCTTATATAGGTATTTACACCTAATTTACTGTTATTTAGATCTCAAAAGCTGACATCAACCAAAAATTTGAATTAAAAAGTTGAATTTCCCATTCAAACCCTAAAAATCCCCCAAATGGGACTCATACACCACCTTTGGCATATGGGTCCCACCTAGGGGGACTCATATGCCCAAGGTGGCATATGAGTCCCACCCTAGATTTTTGGGGTGGATTGTTAGAAATGTTGATTTTTTTGATGATTTTGTTGGGTTTTTAGTTGAAATAAGCTTCGAGATAACAAATAAAGTGTTTTAGGGGACTACTAATGATGAATTAAAGGGTAATTAATGCAAGGGTACTAAAATAGGTCTAGATTAAATGATAAATTGCACTATCTCCAAGAAGGGAATACAATTTGAACCATCATTACAACATGTTTCTTGTCAATCATTTCGGCTCATCCTTGTCTTACACTAAGTGGGGGCAAGGGGTTAGGTAGTCTTGTCATCGTATGTCATTTGTCATTGTCTCTTTTGGCTAGTTGATCACCTTTCATGTATATATAAGAGCAAGCTTGGGATGTGGACAACATGCCTTAAGTTGGCTCACATGTGACTTATTGAGTTATACATTTTGGGGGCAACCCCTTCTTTTTGCATGACATAGCTTATTGGAAACATATGACTTGGAATAGGGATTTTTGAATAAGCTCTCATGTATTCTTCTACTTTAAAGCAATTTCTCACAGTAATGATGTTAGCAACTGCTTTAAAGTGGGGGCATACATCGACACTCATGTTTCATTATGCGATTTTATTTCATCTTGTGATGTGTCCTTTTCTTAGTGGTGCCATTAGGCTTGATTTCCTCTGAGAGTGTGATATTTATTTGACTTGTCCTCTATTGGAGACATTGAGCATGATGTTCCCTAAGAAGAGACCTTACATGAACTAAGCAAAATCCCTTTGAACATACTATTTTGCATTTACAACGATTGTTATATGGCCACCTTGCATTATACACTTTGCTTGCATGTGGAGCATGGTGATGGGTGTTTTATACACTTTCTCAACATAAGCAATGCATAGTTGCATTACCTCTCTTGAAAGGCAATGTCCAACAACAAGTTGCTGAAAATTACCCCAAGGTCTCTTGGGTGTCGGGTTTTGACAATGCTTGGAATATCCCAGTTGGTTGATGTGTTTTGTTGGTATCACAAGGTGGTATTACGTATGAGTTACAAAGTGTAGGAAGTTGGGTGTGCAAATGCAGTTTCAAAGTGTTGGAAGTGAATGAACAGTGACTGCCCACTAAAAATAGCAACCTAAAACTCATCAAGTTCATCTGATTTAGCTTCATGGTGATGTTTGGAATCCTACTCTAACCAAGGACCAAAAGAAAAAGAAAAAGAGAAAGGGTTAAGAAATTTTTTCTAATCCTAAGCTATGAATGAATAGTAACAATGGTGGCTACAACAATAGACAAGCTTCCTAAACTAATTTTTGCTTGACCAAGAGAAACCTACAACTACACAAAACTAGTGCAATCTTCTAAGGTCTGCTAATTTTTAGATTGCACATACAGATCATGAACATGCAATTGAACTGGGTTGTAGCAATGACATAAAGAATCCCAAACTAACTTTGCACAACAGCTTGTCATCAACAAGTTCTAAAAGTATGGGTTGAAAGCTCATCAAATACTATAACTACAACATCATTATAACAACCATTCAAGAAACTAACACTTAAAACTAACTTGGAAGTAGAACCATGCATGCATAATGAACAAAATTAAAAGAAACACCCATAAATCATGCATTGTTTCTCTCTATTAGTGTAGAATGTCTTTACACCAGTTCTCCAATTATTTACAAATGAGGAGCAAGCCCCTATTTATAGTTTTCCAAAGCCCAAATGAATGGCCAAGATTAATTTACAATGTGTAGCCCAGATTCATTACAAGTTAGGATTTCACCTACCCCCAAATATTTCACAATTCAAAATACATTCTTGTCTTTTCCCTATTTTGTCATCTAGTGACCCTGGCATTGTAGCGGTTTTGTCCTATAGTGATAGCCTTCTTTGTTGTAGCTAAAACTGCCAAAGGTTGCCCTCTGTCTGATGTGTTTGTTGCATCCTTTGGCTAATCAAACGAGCTTCATCCATGATTTATATTATTGTGAAATAGATTAGCTTCCCCCCTGATATTGCAGAACAACTCTTGATGGATCATGATCGTTTAATGAAAAGCAAGAAAGCTCTCCCAATGAGCCTCCCTCACGGACCCACAGTAGGCTCCATAAATCATGCATACACAAAATTTAGTAAGTGCATTCACATATAAATTTAGGTGAATATTAATCACATTTTACAAATCAAGCATTAGATTCATTAATACATTACCAAAAGATCATAAAATTCATGTTTTGAGCTCATCTGAGCCATAAACATAAGTGTGGGTTCGAGGGTGTGGGCTTCCCTTAGGTTGGAAGGACAGAGGACAACGAATGGTAGACAGAAGGCAGAAGGCAGACGGCAGATGGATAGTAGATGGATGGCTAGCGGATGGAAGGCAGATAATAGATGACTAGTGGACAAAAAGTGGGCATAAGTTGGATGTTGAACAACCTTCTGCAGGGGCAAACCTGCAAGTAGCGAAAGGATGGTGGATGATGGATAGCCAGCAGATAGAAGGCAGATGGCAGACAGAAGGCAGACGATGGACGGTCAGTGCACAAATGGTAGACAGAAGGTGGACAACCTTCTGTAGAGGTAGACCTACAAGTAGTGAAAGGATGACAGATGGAAGGTGGATGACAAATGGCCAGCGGCAGGAAGATAGATGGTGGACGGTGAATGGAAAACAACCTTCCGAAGGGGCAGACTTGCAAATGGTGGATGGAAGGCAGATAAAAAATGGTCGACGGATGAATGAAAGATGGTGGACAGAAGGTAGACGACGGATGGAAAACAACCTTCCATAGGGGTAGATCCGCAAGTGGTGGATGAAAGGTGAATGACTAGCGAATGAAAGGAAGATGCAAGGCGGATGACGGACAATGGACAACCTTCTGCAGGGACATAGCCATAAGCGATAGATGGAAGGAAGATTATGAAAGGCAGAAGGTGGATGGATGACTGGCGGACAGAAGGCGTAGGGTCAGAGGATGACATATGGTGGACAACCTTCCATAGGGGAAAACTGACAAGCGCCTGACCTGCTGGTTTTACCATCTTCAACCTCAAGTCCAAGATCATTGATAACATCCGCGAAATGCACAACTCGGGATGGTCGTCAAGGCTTCATCATTGATTGACAGTGAAAGGGGGTGTAACGAGTGCAGAGTCCGCAATGTGGGGGGAAGTTAAGGGTCGACCGCCCTTAAAAATAGCCTTGAGCACACAATGACCCACACATGGCGAACCGCAAAGGAATTCCTACACACGGTGACAGAGGGACGATAACTCACAAAAGAATTCCCGTGAATGGCAATGGAGGGGTGGTGGCCATAAAGAAATTTCCACAACTTCCCAAAACTTAACGAAACATTGGTAGTTCACATAAGTATCAGGGTATGTGCAAGATCATCATGGAAAAAACAAGCCCTTAAGTGGAAAAAAATTCAGAAAAATTAGGGTTAGACAACTTGACGTAAAAATTTGAATAATTTATCTATATAATTTCAAAAATATGTAAGAATAGAATCTGTAGAAAATTGAATGTAGTTTCTAAAATACTAGGTATATTTAAAAAAATAAAAAATCTATTTGGTGAAATTTTGAAATTTCAAAGTAGTAGTACTTAAATTTCAGTTAAAATATAAGAAGTAGGTGTCTGTCTGACCACCCTAACCACAATAAAATGATAATATTTTTTTATAAGATTTTAGATATAAGTAGAGGACTCATGTCCCAATGTGATGCATATTTTTTTGTAATTTTTTTACATGTAAATAATTAATTATGAATTTTTTATTACAAATTTTAAAAAATATAAAAACTTATATGTCTGACCACCTTAACTTGGTCAAAACTTCATGAAATTCAATTTTTGTTTTTTTAATCCTATAGTATGTGAAGCATAGAATGTGATGCATGTTTTAGATTCAAAAAATGTGATACCATTTGAAAGCTATAGATGTTTTTCAACCAACCCATCAATTAGGACTTTAGTCATAATTCAATTAGAAAATGAATAATAATTATTTATTAAATTCAAAGTAAAGCATAATTTATATTGGTATAAAGTTGATAATCTTCTTTAAAAACCCTTTTCGTTTCATCAATTTTGGGTAAAAAAAAAGTTGTCAACCACATGGCTCATCATATCACTTACATATTGCCACTTTTTGGCCCATCATGATCCTACACATACCCATCATGAAAACATCACAAATCCATAGGCAACTTGTCCCTAAAGTCAAAAAGGAAAAATCAAAGCAAGCAAGTGGGACCAAGTCAGCAGGAGAAAGGAAAAAGTGAAAAGAAAGGGGGTCCCTACCTTTGGCGGGGTGTGTGCAAAATATGCACAAAAAATGGCGACTCGCTGGGGAAATGCTCTAGAGCATTTCAATGACAAACTAGAATCACGAACCCAGAATCTCTGGTTTCGATCCTCACACTAGGACAAACAAGTTAAACACTCGATCAAAGGATTAAAACCACCAGTCAACCCAACCTTTAGCATACTAAAAATCCAAGTGTGTGCAATTGTGTTAATTTCCATCCTTAAGTTGCTGCAAGGACCTAAGCTTCGTTAATTTAAACTGTGTAGTTTATTCTAACTCTAAAAGCATATGGGACATTACCTTGCTACCAATCAGGTGTCCATAGCCCTGACGAGGTTGTCATTGTGATTCTCCTAAACATTTCTCTACTACTAGCCAGGTGTCCATAGCCCCAGTAGAGTTGCTCAGATACCCCTAAAAATTTGAATTTTCTTTCTTTTAATTTTCCATATTTTTTCTTTTCTTTCTTTTTGTTTCTTTTGTTTTGATTTTCTTTTGTCAATTCTTCCTTTTCAACCCATGAGCAATGAAGCTCACATTCAAGGTTGAGAATCATAGTGGTGCTGAAGCATAATTTTAGATTTTTCACTTAACTAGACTTTGCAACAGGACCTACAACGACCGTCAGATTCTTAAGATGTGTAAGAGATGTAAGATTTCAGAATACATCAGGAATGAGACCAACCAATAGCTCATCCTCTTCGAACCAAACATCTAGATCACTTGACACTAACAGAAGACCCTTACTGTCCACTTTGAAAACTTGATTAAATTTTAACAAAGAAATACGTAGAGAAACCCCAGGCAATAACTATGGTTGTTGTGCACACAAATGTGTCAAGCTAAGAGCAAAGGAATCCTGAGAAAAGTAGTAGCAAAACAGAAAGCAAACACCTAAACTAACCAAAGTAGGAAAGTGAGGAAAACAATAAGGAAACTACTCCAAAGTAAACCTAACCTACAACAAACCAACTATCCTAACGAAAGCATGAAAGCGGCGTATGTATAGGAAACCTACACTACTCAAAATAGACTATGTACAAAGATATTTACAAAGCACTATGTTCAAGCAAGGTGAACTAACATTCATGCCCATTGGATCTTGCAATGCATGTACAAGCAGAAGGTAAATCGCTATAGTTCTAATCCATGAAGATTTATCCTTAAATTAAAAAAAAAAGCTCATCATCAACATTCAAATTCAATTGTGTCATCATGAAAAATCAGAAATTGAGGAGGTTTGTTAAGCCCATGGTTTATCCATAAACATGTATGCCTCCCCTCATTCCCATAATCAAAATGATAAACATAGTTGCAAGTATGCACAGGAGTAAGGAGAGATTAAACCTGGATGTTGTCACGCAGATGTGGTAGCGTTTGATAGTCGAGAGTGAGCACTGCATCATTGGTAGTTGCATTGGAAGCCTCGAGTGGTAGCACATGATTGTACAACATTTCTGACATTGGGCTGGCATAGGGCTAAGAGAATCAGGTAGCAAACACCCCTTCCACTCTTTGTGCGGGTTCTGCAACCCCTATCGGCTATTCTTCAATGAGATACACCTCATCTCATGGCTCATTTACAAACTTGGTGTCCACTTGATTGTTGTCTTCAAAAGGAAACACGTTGTCCTATCTCCTTCTCTAGGTGTTGACCTTATTTTTATGATGTTCAATGTCATGAGAACATGACATGCACGAATATGTCCTATTACATCCATCTAAATGCAAAAGAGAATTAGCAATGGTCAAGGCAGTAGGACCCCTAGTTGCATCCTGTAATTGGCCAGGTGCGTCATACTTGGTGGCAGCCACCAAAACACCCCCACCTTTGTCTTCTTCTCTTTTCATTTCATGCATCTCACCATGATGTTCACTGGTTTCCTCTTGATCACTGTCATTGTAGATAGAGAAGGAGTTCCTCTCCCATTTTGGAGGCTCTAATGTTTCACCATCTAGAGGTTCTGGTAGTAAGTCTTCGTTGCCGTCATGTCCTGAAATGTAATCTTCCTCTGTATTGGCATACCTCTGCAATATAGTTCCCAATGGAAATAAGTCATCAACTGATGGCACCTCATCAAGGGGACCAAAATTTACTATGTGAGATCCCTCCCAGATTTCCCCATAATTCCTATTATCCATGGTGTACAAATGCTCTTCAAGAGGAAAAAATTCTTGATGACTGGTGGACAACGTTCCCATGTTTTCTGCTTCATCTTTTGGAGGTTCGAGACTGCATTATTCTTCTTCCATTTCTGCCCCTACACCTTGTTGAGGATTACTTCTAGCTAAGTTGTCACTTGGTTCAGATTCTTGGTCCTCTAGTTTGATCCTTGAAGCAACTATAGGAGGTAGTGCACTTGGTTGTCCCACTTGTTCTTTGACTTGTCTGATAGCCTCCTAACATAGTTCATATGTGAACTTCGAGTGTGATGAATTATGGAGTCTACACCAGTTTGGTAGTAGCAATACCTCTAATTCCACTTGGTGTCTAAGTTCTGACCATTCCCTTGCTAATCTTGACACCAACTCATTATATCTTTCCACTATTGGGTCCTCATCATCACTCTAGAAGGAGGTTGGATAGTGGATAGTCATGACATATGGTTGTTCCCACTCCTCCAAATATTCATTTTCAGATGCTTGGTTTTTTTCTTTCATGAAGGAGAGGTCTTCCAATCTGATTTCACTTATGCATTCATCATCATTTTCTGTTGTCCCAGGGCTTTCAGCCTCTTCCTCTTTTTGTTCTTTGATAATTTCATTAGTTGTTCTAGCACATGATCTTGCAAACTCTGTCCATGTTGATTCATCTTCGACTGCCAACCATTCTTGTCCTTGTGTGGAGGATTTCCTTTTACCAATGAAGAAGAGTCTTTCTACTTCCATTCCGACTAATTTTTTATCAAAGCTTCTTGTTGTCCCAAGAAAATCAACTCCTTCCTTTTGATTTTCAGCCTCAGTGTATGTTGTCCCAGCACTTACTTGTGTCAAATTTATTGGTTCAACTTCAATGTGCTAACCTCCAGATGTTGACAGCTCTCCCACCTCATGGGATGAGTCCTCTTTATTGAGAGATGGCTGATCCAACTTGTTCAAACTGTCCTTGACATGAGTGATGATGTTTGCACATGATGAACAAGTAAATTCTGAATGTGGTACATTATGAAATCTGCACCAACTTGACATCAAGACCTCCTCTTGTTTGAACCCATCCTTACTACTTAAGTGCTCTTGGATCAGCTCCTTGAAGGATTTGGCTACCATGTTAGCAAGTTCCTCCTCTAGATCTAGAGGAACCAAGGGCTGATAGATTTCCCAAAAGGGAATTTCTCCTTGCAAGACTCTTTGAATTTTTCCCAAGAATGTTGGGCATCCCAACTCATTGTGCCTGCGAGTGCAATGGATTCTACATTTTTCTACCAATGCAAATTTTTGCAATGGTCTCCCCAACCTTCTATTCAAATCTGCATGTAGCTAAGTAATGTTTATTTGTAAATTTTGTTCCATTTCAACTCAGCTCTTGTGTGCCTTCAAAATTTTTTGATTTCTAAATTTCCAACATATAATGAGATCTCCTTATCTCAGATGTTTACTTGAATGTTCTTTTCAACTTCCAATCTTCAGCTTTGTAGCCTCAAGCCCAGCTATGCCCTCCTTCTAGCGCCATTTCTATTGATGGGTGTTTTATACACTTTCTCAACATAGGCAATGCATAGGTACATTACATCTCTTGAAAGGAAATCTCCAACAACAAGTTACTAAAAATTACCCCAAGGTCTCTTGGGCGTTAGGTCTTGAAAATTCTTGGAATATCTTAGTTGGTTGATGTGTTTTACTGGTATCACAAAGCGGTCTTACGTATGAGTTACAAAGCACGGGAAGTTGGGTCTACAAATGCAATTTCAAAGTGTTGGAAGTGAATGAATAGTGACTGCCCACTCAAAATAGCAAGCTGAAATTCATCAAGTTCATATGATTTAGCTTCATGGTGATGCTTGGAATCCTACTCTAACCAAGGACCAAAAGAAAGAGCAAAAGAGAAAGGGTTAAGAAAGTTGTTGTAATCCTAAGCTATGAATGAATAGTAACAATGGTGTCTACTATAGTAGACAAGCTTCCTAAACTAAGTTTTTCTTGACCAAGAGAAACCTACAACTACACAAAACCAATGAAATCTTCTAAGGTCTGTTGATTTTTAGATTGCACATACACATCATGAACATGCAATTGAACTGGGTTGCAACAATGACATAAAGAATCCCAGGCTAACTTTGCACAACATCTTGTCATCAACAAGTGCTAAAAGCATGGGCTAAAAGCTCATCAAATACTATAACAAAAACATCATTATAACAACCATTAAAGAAACTAACTTGGAAGTAGAACCATGCATGCATAATGAAAAAACTCAAAAGACACCCATAAATCATTCAATGTTTCTCTCTATTGCTGCAGAATGCCTTTACACTAGTTCTCCAACTATTTACAAATGAGAGGCAAGCCCCTATTTATAGTTTTCCAAAGCCCAAATGAATGACTAGGATTAATTTGTAATGTGTGTCCTACATTCTTTACAATTTAGGGTTTCACCTACCCCCAAATATTTCAAATTTTTAAATACATTCTTGTCTTTTCCCTATTTTGTCATCTAGTGACCCTGGCACTATAATGGTTTTGTCCTGTAGTGACAACCTTCTTTGTTGTAGCTAAAATTTCCAAAGGCTGCCCTCTATTCGATGTGTTTATTGCATCCTTTGACTAATAAAATGAGCTTCATCAGTGATTTGTATTATTATGAAATAGATTAGCTGCCCCACCTAATCCTGCAGAACAACTCTTGATGGATCATGATCGTTTAATGAAAAGCAAGATAGCTCTCCCAATGAGCCTCCCCGATAGACCCACAGTAGGCTCCATAAATCTTCCATACACAAAATGTAGTAACTGTGTTCACATATAAATTTAGGTGAATATTAATCACATCCTACAAATCAAGCATTAGATTCATTAATACATTACCAAAAGATCATAAAATTCATGTTTAGAGCTCATTTGGGCCATAAACATCAATGCGGATTTGAGGGTGCAGGCTTCCCCTAGGGAAGAAGGATGGAAAACAATGGAAAGTGGATAGATGATGGACAACAAATGACTGGAAAACAAAATGCAAAAGGAAGACAATGGATGAACGCCAGACAGCAGACGACTAGTAGATAGAAGGTTGACGTTGGATAGCCAACAGACAAAAGGTGGAAAAAAGGTAGACGATGGACAACTGACAGATAGAAGGCAGATGGTGGACAGCCTTCTGTAGGGGCAGACCCACAAGCAACGAAAGGACGACAGACGGTCAATAGAT
The DNA here is from genome assembly GCA_007258455.2 of Sequoia sempervirens. NCBI lineage: Eukaryota > Viridiplantae > Streptophyta > Pinopsida > Cupressales > Cupressaceae > Sequoia > Sequoia sempervirens. The sequence goes on from VDFB02377869.1 coordinate 357,004, forward strand.
GGAAGGCAGACAACAAACGACTGATGGACGAATGGCGAATGGAGGGCGACAATGGAAATCCTTCCATAGGGGCTAACCTGCAAGCGGTAGACAGAAGGTGGATGACTGGTTAAAAAAAGACAGACAACTGATAGTGGATAGCCTTCCGTAAGGGCAGACCCACAAGCGGCGGATGGAAGGCAGATGACCAGCAAACGAAAGTCGGATGATGGACAAAAGGTGGAAGGTGTACGACTGACGATCAACGGACAGCTGACGAATGGTGGACGATGGATGGTTGGTGGAAAGAAGGTGGATGTTCGATGGATGGAATGTGGATGGCAGATGGTAGAAAGCCTTCCGCAAGGGTAGACTCGCAAGCACTTGACCTGGTGGTTTTACCATCTTGAACCTCAAGTCTGAGATCACTAATAATATCTTTGAAATGCACAACTTGGGACAGTCGTCAAGGCTTCATCAGTGGTCGACAACGAAAGGGGGTGCAACGAGTGTGGAGTCTACAATGCAGGGGAAAGTTAAGGGTCGTTCGGCATTAAAATGGCCTTGAGCACACGGTGAGCTGCAAAGGAATTCTCTTAGATAGCGACGGAGGGACAAAAACCCACAAAGAAATTTTTTATAACTTCCCAAAACTTAACGAAACCTTGGAAGTTCACTTAGGCATCATGAAAACATCCCAAATCCATAGGCAACTTGTCCCCAAAGTCAAAAAATGAAGGAAAAGGTGAAGCAAGCGAGTGGGACCAAGTAAATAGGAGAATGGAAAAAGAGAAAAGAAAGGGGGTCCCTACCTTCGGCGGGGCATGTGTGCAAAATATGCACAATAGAGTCATCTTGTTTATTCATGAATTTCAAGCATATGAAGCTTTGCTTGCCTCATGAAGCTCAAAGTTCATTATTATGTGGCACCTTGTCAAATTTATCAGGAGGTATAGCTTTGGTATGGTTAATGTATAATGAGAAGCCTAAAGATGGGCATGAATTTATCATTATACTGTGAGAAGCCAACACAGAGGCATGACTTTCTCACTGAGCTACCCTTTTGGATACTCACCTAGCAGAGGACCTGAAGTTTCTTTGCCTCAGAGTGAGCGTGTATTTTTGGACAAACAACTTAGATTTGATCTACATCATGTTGGACAAATGGTGGAGGCTTGATCCACCTCTTGTTATTTTTGTTTGTTTTTATTTTCCTTTCTTTTAGTTATTGGCATTGTATGTTTGCATATTGTGTGTGTCCTTTTGTGTTTATGTTGGCTTGACAAAGGATTTTGGATCTTGTGGGCTTGACCGCCTCCTAATCTTTGTTATCTTAGACCATTCACATTGGTACAATTAGACCCCTCTTGAATGTCTACTTTAGTGTGAGCTTGAAGCAAGTTCCTCCTCTCACTAAAGTCGAGGCTATTTTCCACAACAAAAAAAGTATCCCTTTTGCACTTAATCTGGGAGTGGTTAACATTAAAATGGACCTAATGTCACCTTGATCTAGTGTTGTGATGTGTTTTACACATTCACATTAGGTCTTGGGCCCCTTCTAAGCTAAATAAACCTAACTTTTCCTTGATTTAATGTTGTAAAGTGTATTCATTTACACCTTCACATTAAATTTAGGGCCCTTGGACCTAATTTTGCTTTAATATAGTGTTGTAATGTGTTGTACACATTCATATTGGATTTACGACCCTTTTGAGCTAAAATGACATAATCTTGCCTTAATTTAATGTTGTAAAATGCATTTATTTACACTTTCACATTGAATTTTCATCCCCTTACATTTATGACCTTTATATCATCATTAATAGTCCCCTAAGACCCTATATTATGCATCTTGAGGCTTATTTCAACTAAAATCTTGACAAGATCTATAAATAGACTTAATTTCTTCACTCCCCGACACATTCTCTCTCTAAAAAGGTTCTATGGGACCCATATGCCACCTTGGATATATGAGTCCCACCTAGGTGGGACCCATATGCCACATATGGTGTATGAATCCCATTTGGCCCCTTTTTTAGTTTTGAGTTGGAAATCAGGGTTTTTAAATTCAAATTTTATTAATGTCAGCCTTTGGAATCTAATAAACAATAACTTGGATGGATTTATATATAAACAAGATTTAAAATCATTATTTCACCTAAGTAAGACTAAGCCTTCATGATATCAAGTTAAGCATTGAAGATTTAAGCATTCCACGACTCCACAAGATCATCAAGAGAGTTTACAAGAGCATTTCTAAGGAATTCAAGGGAAGATTACTTCATCAATTATTGCAAAAATTCAAGATCCATCAGATCATGTCAAGATTATCAAGCATCAAGCATTTTGTTGAGCTATTGTTGTGATGTTACATTCAAGATCTAAGGTTAAGCATTGTTCTACAATTATTTCAAGATCTAGATCTACATCCTTCATGGCCATTTCATCTTAGATTGTTGATTTACAAGACATCATTCAAGGTATCATTATTCGTGTTTCATGTTTCATGTCCTTCATTATCTCATCATTTTCTTATTACCTCAAAGGGGTTTAACCAAGGGAAACCCTATTCCCTAACAATCAACAAGTTTTTATCTCTCTACATGTGTAATTGCAGATCTAGGTGTCTTGGAACTTGAAGGATCTTTGAAGATTAGGTTACAAGCTTGAAGGAAGTTGTTGGAGTTGTCTCCTCACTTTGCAAGGTCATGGAGAGTCTTCTAAAGGTCTGAAATTAGGGTTTCAAATCCAAAAACAAGGTGTGGGACAAAGAGAAGAGACTAGAGAGCATAATCATATCTTAACCCTCTGAAAAAATACATTGGGATTGATACACCACCTTGGGCATATGAGTCTCATTACAGTCAATTTTTAGGGTTTTAGGAGATTCAGAATAAGCACTATTAGATTCCAGTTTTGGTGTAGAATACCCAATATGGGACTAAATCACCCAAACTAGTGTATGAATCCCAATCAGCATTAAAATAAACATTTCCAACATTTCTAGTCTTTACTCAAGCCTCTACAAGTTTCCAAGTGCATACTTATGATTTTACAGTTTTTTGTTCTTATTTACTTGCATTTCTAGGTCATTTAGTTAAGTTTTTCATTGCACTAGGGTTAAACATTAGATATTGCATCTCATTAGTCTTTCCAAGCCCTAGCTTGGTGGTGAACCCCTCTTAGTTTATAATCTAACCCTAGGACAACCCTATTGTCAGATCTCTTTCCCCTTTTTTCATTGGATTGAGATCTCTAGGGTTTCCTTGAATGTGGAGTGTAGAAGATTATTGTTCTATGTCTTAAACCCTAGTGATGAAAATTTTCTATCTTACACCCAAAAATCAGTTTTTCAAAACTCTATAATGACCCATTCACCACTAAAGGTGAATGAGTCCTCAGTGAGGCGTGAATTAGTGAAAACCTGGGATTTGGGAGTGCAAACTGAGAGGAATAAATCCTAGTCAGTTTCTAAAACCCTAATAGGGACCCATTTTCCACTAAAGGTGAATGAGTCCTTTGTTCCCTAAAAACAACCTTGTTTAAGAAAGGTAAACATCATTTTGAGCTCTCAAAACTCCCCTCATAGAACTGCTATAACAGTCAGGATTAGTTTTTTATTATTATTTAGGAATTTTGACCTTCATAATTGAATGTTTCATAGTGAAAATTGATGGCTCATCATCAAGTGATCTATTCACTTTGATGAACCCAATTTTTCTATGTTTCAAAGGATGTAATATTATATAAGGAGTTATGGTTATTACTAATGGTTTCATTTGGGCACTCTATTTCAAGTAGGTGGAAGAATTATTTAGTACAATGGCTCTTTATTATTTTAATGAATAGATCTATAGATTCTACACCTTCAACATTATACCTAATAACAAACATGAGTGTTGTATTTACTTTTAATGTTTTTTTTTCTAGGTACCTAAGCTAGCTATTTATTTAGAGAACAATTTACCCATAGGGAGGATGTTATGGCACAAGAGAATGGTCCATTTTGGTTAGAAATATAGATACTAAACCTAACACGTAAAAATATAGTTCATGTGTGGTCTATAAGCACTATACATATGGAAAATAGAATCAAATTTGATTTTATTTAAATTATCATAAATCTTCTAAGGTATTGGGCTTGATTCATTTAGATGTGTTTTATCCTATTAATATTTCTTCATTTTTTTCTTTGTATTATGCATCTTTTCTAAATGAGTATCTTTGAAGGACATGCATATAATTCCTTAGGATTAAATTTCAAGTCTTCAATCATTTTAAGGAGTGTAATGCTCTTTTAGAAAAATAATTTGATAGAAATATTGAGGTATTGAGGATAGATAATGCATTAAATTTTGTTTTGGTGATTTTGATATTTTCTATAAAGAGCATGAGATTGAAAGATAAAAAACAACTCCATTTTCCACTTAAAATGATGGAATTGTAAAAAGAATGAACATGAAATTGATGGGGATGGATATGAGTATACTTAGTGGAGTTGGTTTGGATCACTTGACCTCAGTGAGCATCACCTAGATGTAATGAGTGCTAAGTGTACCATTCATTATCATGAGAGATAGGTTCTTGTGAACCACTACTCATGAAACATGGGTCAATGAGTTTGACTCGAAAAACTACACAGTTAAATCCTGATAGCAATATCACAATTTGACACGCTATGGAAAATGCCTCCTACTTATCAATTGATGAGATAAAGGGGCTCTATAATTGAATGGTTCATAAGGAACAACACTTGCTAAAGCTTTTTCAAATGGGGTTGTAAGTTAAGTGGGCTTAACCTTTGGGAAATCCCCTTGGTTAAGTGTGCTTGAGCTGGAGTAGTATTGGGATGAGTGACCTCTCGGGAAGGCCTAGTGCCTCACCTCTGTGAGCATCACCTAGATGCAATGAGTGCTAAGTGGACCATTCATTAGCATGAGAGATAGGTTCTTGTGAACCACTATTCATGAAATATGGGTCAATGAGTTTGACTTAAAAAACTACACGGTTAAATCCTCATAGAAATATCACAATTTGACACACTATGGAAAATATCTCCTACTTATCAAGAACTACATTGTTACAATGCTCATCTATTGTGAGTGCTTATGACTCATAATAATATTTTTTGTTCTGAACACTTCCAATTATTGATATTGTAGTTATCATTAGAACTTTCAAATTACCAACTTGGTGATTGTATGTATCTAAGAGAATTAACATGAAATAGAATATATAGGATAAACATTGAACATGAAACTTAAATGTGTAATGATATATGTATTTTAATGCCACTTATTATAAAAAGATTAATTTTGCATACGTAGACCTAAACACTATATTGGGTTAGTGGATTTGAAACTATACACTTAAATAAATAGTTAAAAATAAGAAATCCAAAGTTTAATAAAATTTTGGGAAAGCCAAATTTTAATAAAACTCTATTGTAAAACATTTAGATTAAGAGTAACTACAAAAAATAGTTTTGAGCACATGGAGGTGACCATTGGAGTGTCCATTGGAGAGCAAATTGGTGAGAAGGCTGGTTCGATTATAGGCTTGAGAAATTTGAATTTGGACTTTGGCGCGGGGCTTTTGGATGCATGGCGGTTTGGGCAGAATACAGAGCAGGGATTTTTGGACTCATCTGGGGAGAAGGAAGGATCATGTGGCGGGGATTTTATCCAGGATGTCTTTTTTGGGAGGATCGGGTCTTTGAGTGAGGATTCGGTCAAAGGTACAGTTTTGAAGGAAAAGTGTGCAAAAGAGTTAGTTAAGGTGCCTTGTGGCGGTGGTTCCTCAAAGGAGTCGGTGATTCCAGGTCATGTGGGTATCATGGTGCCTGGCTCTATTGGATAGGTCCCATCTGGGGACCTAGGTGCACCTCAGTTTGGGGTGACCCAGGTGGATATCAATTGAATGGTTGAGAAGTCTTTTGTGCTAGGTCAATGGTTGTCTAATCTTATTGCTTCTAAGCTTAAGGATAAGAGCATTGCTGATGATTCAGTGTCTTCTTTGAATGAGAAAAGAGTTTTCTCATTCTCTATCCTGGACTCTATTGTGGAAAAGAATATTGCTAAGATGGATTTCACTCTAGTTGCCAAATTTTTTGGTCCTAGAGCAAGTATTAAGGAGGTATGTGCTTGGGTTCGCAAGAAATGGGCATTGAAAGGACAGGTGGAGGTCACTACGATGGTTAAAGGTTTCTTTTCCTTTTCCTTCACATGCAATGAGGACCTGAGGATGGTTTTTGTGAAAGGTTCCTAGTCCTTTGGGAGGCTTTTGTTGGTTTTGCATTCGTGGGAACTAGGAATGGATTTGTCGAAATGCCTGGCTAATTCCGTGTCGATGTGGGTAAAACTTCTAAATTTTCCGCTTGAATATTGGGATGAGGAAGTTTTTAAGGCAGTTGCAAACTCCTTCAGGCGACTTGTTTCCATTGATGAAGCCACTCGATCAAGGAGGAGGCTTGTTGCAGCCAGGTTTTGTGTTATGATTGACCAGGATGCGGCTCTTCCTGAGTATTTTTTCCCAAAATATAAGGTGGGTTCATGGAAACAACACATTGTGTTTGAGAACCTTCTATTTTCCTATTTCAAGTGTAAGAAAATGGGTCACTGGGCTTAAGATTTCCCTGCCTCTGGGATGCCTTCTAAAATGGTAAAGTAGACTAAGGTCTAGAAGATTAAGGAACCAAAAGGGGTCCTAGGGGATTCAGACGGTGGAAAAGGGATAGAGGGTGAGGAAAATAATGAGAAATGTGATTTCCATCCTGTTAAGGCTAGTAAGGACGTGGATGACCCAAAGGATGTTGCTTTTGACCAATGCTTTAACCAAGATGTGGACCATATTTCGAAGATGGTTCTTTCTCCAAAAAGACCTGTGGAGGAGGTGAAGAGTTAGGAGGCTGTTGAAAATTAAGATGTGGAATATGTTTCTGAGACTATTTTCTCTCTGAAAAGGCTTGTGGAGGAGATGAAGAACCCAAAGTCACCCTCAGTGGGTTTGGGTCCATTGAATGGTATTAATATTTTGGAAGTGGTGAACTCTATGGGTTTGGATGAAGAGGGCTACACCCAGGTGTGTGGTCAGAAGAAGAAATATTCTTCTTCCCCACTCCCTCATACAGCTTGAGGCATTACTACAAGAAGATCGAAAGTGGATTGTGGGTCAGATTCTAGGGGCCCGGGTAGACCTTCCTCATAGAAGAGCAAGGAGAGGGAGTGCAAGCAGGATATTGAGGAAGGGGTCCAGGAAACCCTCTTTGATTTGTGCTCTAAGAGCACTTCCCTCTCAGGAAAATGAAAGTCATCTCTTGGAATATCAAGGGAATGAACAACCTGCATAAGCAAGACCTCCTAAAAAATCTTGTCCGAGATCATAAGCCAGACATTTTGTTGATCTAGGGAACTAAGATGCAGATTGACAAGTTGGAAGCCTTGAAGAGTTTATTTTTTAAAGATTGTAGATTCCATGGTGTGAGCTCTGATGGATCTTTGGGTGGGGTGGCCATGTTTTGGAATGCTAAGTTGTTTAAAGGCACCCAAGTTGTTGTTGGGTTCAACCACATCGAGAATAAGTTTACTGGGCTCAGGGACTCCTACTCTTGGGTCATATCTAATGTCTACACCCCCAATTTAAAAAGAAACAGTAAGAGGCTTTGGGAAGATCATGGTAGTCTTAGGATGAATTTTTTGGATTTTCCATGGTTGGTGATGGGCAACTTCAATACTCTATTATATGATGATGAGAGAATGGGAGGATCTTAGGCTAACCCTGAGAGCAGATTTAATCTTAGAACTTTCATGGATGATAATGCTCTGCTTGATGTTAAGCTTTCTGGTGTCAATCTCACTTGGTCAAATAGGCGTGTGGGAGTGGATAATATTCAAGTTAGGCTGGATAGGGCTCTAATTTTTGCACCCTGGCTTGTGGACTTTGCATGTTCGTTTTCCTCTATTACATGGTGTGGGTTGGATCACTTCCCTCTTTCTTTTGTTGCTGATAAGTTTGGAAGGAAGAAATCTTTTTATTTTAGATTTGAAGCTATGTGGCTCAAGGATCCTCACTTTTTGAAGTGCATTAAAAGATGGTGGCAAGTTAGAGTGGATGATAGTGTGATGTTCAGAGTTGCTAGGAAGCTGAAATTTGTCAAAAAGAATCTCAGGAAATGGAATAGGGAGTCATTTGGTCATATTTTTGAGTCTAAAAGCTCTATTCTTAAAAAAATGGATGATATTTAGCTTTCTATTCAGTCAAGAGGTTTATCAGAGGATATTCAGATTCAGGAAGATGGTCTTTTGGCTTAGTTGCATGATGTTATTGCCAAAGAGGAATATTTTTGGAGACAAAGGTCCAGAGCCATCTGGCTTAAATCAGGGGACTGAAATTCAAAATTTTTCCACCTCACTGCCCTAAGGCATAAGGCTTCTAACAAAATTTCTTTGATCCATTGGGATGGATCGCTACTGGAAGTTGAGGAGGATATTTGAGGTGCGGAAGCCAAGTTTTTTGAAGACCTCCTGAAGGACAACCTGGTTTGGGACAAAGGAAATGTGGACACAACCCTGGAAGCTATTCCTAATCTGATTTTGAAGCAATTGAATAAGGATTTGACTGCTATCCCCTCTGCTTTAGAAGTCAAGGAAGCGATGTTTTCTTTTGAAGGTAACAAGGCTCTTGAACCTAATGGGTTCCCTTTCTTGTTTTTTTAGTTGTGCTAGGAGATTGTCTCTAAGGATGTTATAAATGATTCTAAGGAGTTATTTGGTTCTCAAAGTTTTCTTAAGGAACTGAATGCTACTTTCATCGTCTTGATTCCTAAAAAATATGATGCTTTGTACTTCGGGGATTTTCATCCCATTAGCCTTTTCAACTCTATCTATAATTCTTTTTCCAAAATTCTTATGACTAGGTTGCAAAAATGTTTACCATTTCTTATTTCTCATCAGCAAAGTGGCTTTGTTAAGGGGTGGCAGATCCTTGACTCTATTATCATGGTTCATGAACTTTCCCATTCCATTTTTGTTTCTAAAAAGCTAGGGTTCTTTTTGAAACTAGATTTACTTAAAGCCTATGACTGAGTCAGTTGGAAATTTCTTCTAAGTGTGTTGGTTAGATTTGGCTTTTGTTAGAAATTTATTTAGTTGGTTGAGCAACTCATCTCTTCTCCCTCGTTTGTTGTCCTAGTGAATGGTTCCCCTTCTCCTTTCTTTCGAAGCTCATGGGGGTTGCGTCAAGGTGACCCTATTTGTCCACTATTGTTTATCTTGCTGGTGGAGGCTTTGGGCCATAATATCACAAAGGCACTTTAGGCTGGTTTGGTGAAGGGTATTTTTCCTTCTTTAAGATGTTCTCTTATTACACACCAACAATTCATTGATGACACTATGTTGCTGGGTGATTCTTCGGTCAAGGAAGCAAGGGTAGTTAAGAAGTTGTTGGCTGACTATGAAAAGGTTTTGGGTCAAAAGATCAATCTTCATAAGTGTTAGATTTTTTTCTTCAACACTTCAGAAGGTTTGCAAATTAAGGCGGCCAAAATTTTGTCTTGCAATTAGGGTGATTTTCTCTCCTCATATTTGGGTCTTCCTTTGTGTGTGTCCAAGGTTATGGACTCATTTTGGTTGGGCTTGTTGGACAAATTGAGTAGGAAATTAGCTAGATGGAAAGGTACACTTCTCAATTAGGCAAGTAAAATCAGCTCATATTAGCAACTCTTCAAAACCTGCCTCTATATGTTCTAAGTCTTTTCAAAGTGCCTATTAAGTTTGAAGGAAAAATGGATCAGATTATGAGAATATTTCTTTGGTCTAGGGTGGAATCTAAAGCTAGGATTCCTCTTGTTGCCTAGAATCTGGTGTGTAAACCTAAGAAGTGGGGTGGTTTGGGAATTAGAAATCGTAATTCTTTTAACAAGGCCCTTCTAGCTAAGAATATATGGAGACTTTTGAATGGGGAGGCAAGTTGGGCCTGTCTAGTGGGTAATAAGTACTTGTTTGGGATGGATAGGTCTTGGGATATGCTCTCTGCTAGTATGGTTCCTTCTAGTTCATGTTTCTAGAGAAATATTCTACTCTGCAGAGATATTATTGCTAAAAGGGTTAAGTGGTTGTTGGGTGATGGGAAGTGTATTATTTTTGGGAAGAGATTTGGTGTGGGAACTGTCCTTTGATTTCCCTTCCACGGGCTCCCCATATTGTCCCTCTCTGTAAACAAATTTTTGGTGTCAAGGTGGCTGATTATATTGTGGATCAGACTTGGAAAAAATTTGATTCCTGGGACCCGTCTTTGAAGGTGCATAAATATTTCCTTGGAAGTGTTCAGATCCCTATGTTTCCTAGACAAGATAGAGTTATTTGGGCCCCTTCCCCAATTGGAAATTTTTGGTGGCCTCTTCTTTTTTGAGTTCTATGGTGGCTCCTGATTCCATTTTGTTTTGGGGGAAACTTTGGAATAAATATCTGGTCCCTAAGGTTAATTTTTTCTTCTAGCTGATAATGCAAGGTAAATTTCTTACGATTGACAATCTTTGTAGGAGGTGGTTTGCCATTCCCAGTAGATGTGCTCTCTGTGAAGCTAATGGGGAGAATTTTTTTCATATCCTCATTGAATGTGAGTACTCTTTTACTTTCTGGAGTATATTCCTTATTCTCTGGGATGTGGGTTGGATATTTCCAAATTCTTTAGCTAAATTTTTTGATCAGTGGTCCTATCCTTCTTACTCTTCTATCCTGCGGGCTCTTTGGGATCTTATGGCCTGCATACTGCCTAGGTACTTTGGAAAGAAAGAAAGAATAGGATCTTTTAGGAATCTAAGCTCAAGGTTGATAGCCTTTTTATCAAGATTTTTTGGGCTATTTTGGAGAATTTTTCTCTTATTAGAGCTGACTCTTTGAAGTGTGATCTGACTATGTGTCTTGCTAGCTATGACTTAAAGGTTATTTCTAATTGGAGAATCTCTTTGATTTCGGTCATGCACACCAGGGATAGTACTATTTCTAGGAGAGATATCAAATGGAAACCCCCATCGAAAGGGTGGATTAAAATTAACTTTGATGGGGCAGCAAAGGGAAATCCCAGGCCTGCTAGAAGTGGGGGGATGTTAAGAGATAGTTTTGGTAGACTTCTTAGCACAGTGGCACTCCCATTGGGTAACCAGAAAAATAATCATGCAGAAGTGGAGGTTGCGTTCATAAGTGTAAAGTATTCTATTAGCAAAGGCTATTCAAAAATTTGGGTGGAAGGCAACTCAATGAATTTTATTAATTATCTGAATGGCATGCATCCCCCAAGTTGGAACATGGATCAACTAATCAAAGATACAGTAATTATGCTTCAAACATGTGTTGAGACCCATATATCTCATGTGTATCAGGAAGGAAACTCTCTTGCTAATTGCTTTTCCAATGTGGTTGTCAGTCTTAGTGATTTTTTCTCGTGGGAGGAGGGATCTATCATTCCTGAGAATGCTAGGAACATCTTAACAATTGATGGCATTGGATAATTTGATACAGATTTTATGGTCTTGTAATTCATCCCATTTGGCATGATTTGTGGGTATTGTTTGACTCTTGGGCTTGTATCTAGTTATTTTCTACCAGAGTTCAGTGTTGGCTGCTAGGGGTTCCATGGGCGGAGACAGGAATCGTGTTGAGCTAGAATCGTGTGGTGATATTCGGAGGAGGAAGAAGTTGTGGAACATCCTCAGTCATGAAAATTTTACTCCTTTTATGGAGAGGTTACATGGGCATGACCCAAATGTGTCGGCCAAGTTTTCTTTGATCTGGCATAATTGCAAACTGGTGATGAAGGGACTAGAGGTGGAAGTGAATGAGGACTTTATTACTTTTGTTACGGGTTTGCCGACTGTGGGCAGGAAATTTTTTAAGGACAAAAAGGGTAATGAGGAGGCCATGAACCAATTTTTTAAGGATGGTGAAAGAAAAAATTTAGTTAAGCTAGAGAATTAGGGTTATGATAGAGAGTCCCTAAAGAAGATCTAGGCTAGGGTTGCAGAGGTGATGATGTGGTACGTGACACTATAGGGGAGATTTAAGGTGCTTCTTGGTCACCATTTCACTTTGCTTAATCATTTCAGGCATGTCTTTTTCATATCCTTTCCCTTTTTTCTTTTGTCTTCATTGGAATCCTCTTTTTATGCCAATTTGAAGAATAGGAGGGCCCCCATCCTTCATGAAGGGCTTATATTGCTTATTATGCAGCATGTTCAATCTATGACTCTAGCCCCCGCCATCACTAGTAAGGGGATAGATTTTGTTGCCCTTTCTGGGTTATCAGAGTCGAAGTCCTCGTCGGATGAGGAGGAAGAATGGAATGAGGATGAGGTTGGCTTGGCTTTGGGGTCAAAGAAGAGGAAGGTGGTGGGTTCCAAAATTAATAGGCCCCCCAAGAGATTGGTCATTTCTAGGAACGAGGACACGGAGGTAGGGTCAGATGGGTCTTCTCCAAGAGAGGAGGATGTGGCCGGTGATAAAGGTGTTGTTGGTGGGGCTAATGAGGTTGGGGCCCAGAAGAAGGTTGATGTGGCTGATCATAAACCAAGAAGGTTGTCGAAGAGACTGGCTAATTTGAAGAAAAAGGAGTTTGATGTGGTGGCTAGGGGTTCTATAAATGCTGAAGTTAGCAATAACCTGAATGTTACTATTGTGACTATGGAGGAATCCCCTGTTCATGATTTACCCAAGGCTTCTCTGGAAAAGGAGGTTGGTGAGCGAAATCTAGAGGGTGAGGGAAAAGGAAATGTTGTTCCGCCCTTAAAAATTGATCCTCTGTCGGAGGATTTCTCATACTTAGATGAGGAGGATACCTCAATGTTTGGCCTATTAGATATGGCTAGGGCGGGTGCTACCAGTACCTTTAAATTGGCCAATTAGACATTGTAGGAATTCAATAAAATCAACATTAAAATCAGGGGCCTTAAGGCTAATTTGCAGAATGTCTTGAAAACCTTTGTTTTAGATATCCTCATTGACAGATTGGTGGAGTTGGAACACTCTCACAATGAGTTCAAGGAGCAATGTGAGGATAGACTGAAAGCCCTCGAGGCTAATGTAACAAGTTTAAAAAATGATATTAGAAATTTACTATAGGTTAGTCATGTCCCAGTCAAGAATAGCGTTGAAGCCTTGGAGACTCTCTTCAATAAAATTAGTCAGCTTAGGGATGAGCAAGTCTACTTCTCTAAACTCATGGAGATAGAACATATGGCTAAGGGTAAGGGAAAAAAATCCCTTAAGGCTAATGATAAGGTGGTAGTTGGGAGAGGGTCGACAGAGTGGAAAAAAGTGTTTGATGCTGAAAAACATGAACTGTTGATATGGTTGAAAAACATAAGTCCTAGTAGGTTGAAATGGCCAAAAATCTAGGTGGCCTCCATTAGTTTCTAGTCTTTTTTTGTTGTTTTCTTTTTTGGTTTCTGGTTAGTTTGTTGGTTGTTGTTTTGTTGTTGGGAGCTGTTGGTTGTTAGTTGACTTTCTTTTTCTCGCTCCCATGTTGGTCAATTTTTTGTTGGTTGGGTTGTTGCTGCTAGTTGAATGATATATTCCTTTAGCAACTTTTGGTGTCTTGTTTGTAAAGGGTTTTGGGTCCCTTCAAAGCCTATTTTTCCTTTTAATCAAAACATTTAGATTACGGCACTACTTTACTAAATTGTTGTGTAATTGAACTATAATTAACCAACAATAAAAAAATGTTAAATATGAGAGAAAGAAATATCATCCAAGCATCAACACTATTCATTCTTTTAATGGACCATGAAATGAATCTTATAGAGTTCATTCAGTTCATTTTTATCCTCTTTAATGATTATTAAGGCATAATCTCTTCATATTTGTAATTATTCCAAAATTAAATTCCTTAAACATATTGAAATCTTTGAGTTGTTATTCAAGTAATTGATCATCAATGGTATCATCTTCAACCTAATTGCATCCTTAAGATAGGATTATCTTCAAAACTTACATCCATAGTATTGATATCCTCACCAAGGAGGACAATTTTAAGATTATTGTCATTTGATATCCTCACCAAGAAGGGAAATTTTAAGATTGTTGCCATTTGATGCCCACAATGGCTATGTGTGGTAGGTGGCAAAGGACTCACTATTGATATAAATCATGTGTCTCTTAATAACCTCTTATGAAAAATGTGTTAAGTGGCAAGGGAGTTGATGGAGCTAGGTAGACACTAACCAGGAAAGTGTGTCCCCATAATGTTGTAGAATTATGTTGATTATCTAGATGGTCGTCTTTCATATATAAACAAAACTTTGAGAAAGGAAACAAGGAGATGAATTTTCGTGACACTAGTGCAAATGCAATATAATATTTTTTAGGTAAGTGTAAATAGACTGCTATGATTTTTTGAATACATCTTTACTACCACGTCTGTATCCATCCTGTCTAGTTATAGCTTCACATAGTAACTGGGTTAGACCTTTGAAAAATTTGTTAATATTAAAACAAGCAAAGAAACAAAAAAGAAAAAATCAGGGCACGAGACAAATTTTATAGTGGTTCAAAAATTTCCTACATCCAATCTCAAGGCAGGGAATATCTTTTTATTAATTCTCAATTACCATTACATATTCAACTAGTAGTTGTATTTATAAAATAGTCTCCACTCCAATAATTGGAAAAATCCATCAAAAAGGACAACTTCTGATTTTGCAAATACATGTAAAAAGAAGCCAATTGTAAAAGGCGTCCTTTTTGAATATGTGAGAGAAACTTTCCAATTTGGGCTTCACCGAACTCAACAATCTCCCACTTGAAGACCAAATGGCTGCTTAGAGATATCCCCCACTGTAGGAATTTACATTAGCCCCAACAAACATTTGAGCTTCACCAAATTTTGTTCACGTACACACTAGATTAGTCTTCTCCAAAGCACATCAGAGTTAATAACCACCATAAATTGTAAACTTTCCATTTCCTCTCTTCCAGTTATTAGAACAACGTGATCAGTGGTTCCCTAGACGACGTCAAGGATCTTAATATGGGCCCTAGTGTCCTTGCACATTTTCATGACAAGTTGGTCCTTGCACCCAATGATAGCACGTGCCTTCTGCATGGGAACATAAAGCCTAAATACCATCTCGCCAGGCTAGTCGGGCCATCTCTTTTGGCAGCGGTGTCTTCCATTTTCCCCAATAAAGCCTCATCAACCATGGATGGAATCTCTTCTGCCGCAAACTACTTCAAAAATAAAGGGTGCGATATATACCCTTCCACGTTCATCATTCCATTTTCCAAACAATCAAGAATTGATATTTCCACCTCCACAACCCCTGAAAGCTCTTCCTGCCCTCTAAATATTGCTTCACATGATGCCTCCTCTAAACTTGTTGTTCCATCCATACTCATACTTTTTTCAACACATGGGTTTTAACTATAAGAAGCATCCTCCTCTGCACCAGAAGAACCCTTGGATTCTTGTGCTCTGTTTGTTGCTTCTTTGGTTCGAGCTTGGGAACTTTCCTTACTTTCTTCACCTTCTACCAGGCACTGCTCCATCTTCTCCAAAACCCCAGCCAAAGCCTGCATGGACATCCCCAGGCTTGTAACATAATCGACAAAGGGGTTATTGATCCTTCCTACATGCATGGCGAGAATCTAAGGGAACTGCGTAAGCATGGGACCGATCACCCTAGGGCTTACATCGATGCTCACCAAATAGGCCACAGAAGTGGTTGGATAATTAGTTGACGAAGCAGACTCGTCGTAGAAGAAAGACCAGTTGAGCGACCCCATTTCAAATATCCTCCTTCTCTCGATCTAGAGAAATAAACAACCCCCATCACTAACAAGATCTCTGCTACTTATAGCACAACATTCTTTTCCTTTCAAGTTTTGGCTATCGCAGCATTTTCTTTCAGTCCAATCTTGCTCCAGGAATGCATCCAAGACTACATCAGAAAATTGATCATAGAGCTTATCTGGGTGTCCCTCGTTCACAGACTCCCACTCCATTGCCATCACAGGATCTGTCAAATGGATTTGCTCCACTAAGGCCACATGGAGCCATTCCTTGTAGTGCAAATCCGCTAGGGAGTTCTCCTCATCTACTGTTATGGACTCGAATAATGGATTATCATAAACCATTTCAGCCTCGAACTCGAATAATGGATTATCATAAATCATTTCAGCCTCTCGATTCTCGACCTCTTCCTCAAGTTCATCTTCACTTGCATGGTGCTAGACGGCATCCTCCTCTCCTTGGGAGGCATCCTCCTCATCTTGAAAGAAAAACTCCATAGTCTCTACAACCGAATCTTTCTCATTTTTCCAGCCATCCCACCAATGTACATGGCGTTTCATTTCAGCTTTCACTTCATCATGGCTCATGCTTCTAGCAAGGTCTCTTCCTCTAGAAGAGCATTTATCATAGCCGAATAAGCAGCAATAGACTTTCACAGAAGCTTCCACATGCACAACATTACACTCTGCTAAGTCTAAATTGTCAAGAAATTCTTCAATAACAAAATTAGCCTCATCATTTAATTCATTCAAAAACATTAATGAATAGCTCCCACTTCATCTTGTCTCTTCACAATATAAAAGCATCCAGCTCCAGGATCTAACGCCCAATCGTCTTCCATCTCTACTCAATACTGCTCCATGGCTCTAATACTAATTGCTAATATTAAAACAAGCAAATAAACAAAACAATTAAAGATCAAGACACGAGACACAAATTTTATATTGGTTCGGCAATTTCCTACATCCACTGTCAAGGTAGGGAATATTTTTTTATTAATTCTCAATTACCATGTTACATATTCAACCAATAGTCGTATTTATAAAACAATCTCCACTCCAATAATTGGAAAAATCCATCAAAAAGGACAACTTATGATTTTGTGAATACATGCAAAAAGAAGCCAGTTGTAAAAGGCATCCTTTTTGAATATGTGAGAGAAACTTGCTAATTTGGGCTTCACGGAACCCAACAAAATTACTAAAAAACATGTAGAGTTTCCCACGTAGCTACTTTATTTTTAATATGCTATATCTATGGCTCTGACAAGCTGATAGTAATTATCAGATGTTAAATTTACACGATAACACTCAATATTTATTAACTCCCTAATATTTTATTTATATTATAATATTATAATATTATATATATTATTTATATTTATATTTATATAAATAAAGAATATATTATATTTATATTATATATTATCTTATATAATTAGAATACATTTAGTTAATATTATATTAATAATAAATAATATATACAAATAATATAGTATAATAATATATATTATATATAATTATATATTGTATTATTAAAATTTAACAATATAAATTATATAATATATTTTATTTTTATTATAAACTATGCACTATACCTATAATGTATACTATATATTATAAATATATAATATATATTTATATAAATAAAATAAAATATAATATATTATATTATTTATATTATTAAATATATTAGAACATACTAATATATAAAAATAATACAATGTAAAAATATTAAATATATATAATATATAGTATACGTTATATGGTATATTATGTATTTTATAATAAAAATAGAGTATATTATATAATTTATATTATTAAGTTTGAATATTTTAATAATAAAATATAAAATTATATAGAACATATAGTATTATACTATATTATAATATATTATTTATATATATTATTAGTTCCTGCCTTGGCAAGAACTATAGTCACGGTGGTGTACTTAAACAATGATTATTAGTTTGTCTTGCAGCCAATCAAATGTGCAAATTTAGTTATGTAAATTTGTTTACAAATCATTTTTTTTATATTTATCTTTTGTAAAATAGAGATGCAATTTTTTTAACTTAATTTTTTTTAAATTATTTATCATATAAATTTTATTGGTCTAAATTTTTTAAGTGATATGCGCAGATTTTTCAGAATAGTAGACAAAAAAACATTTTTTCTGCAGTTTGTTTCTGCCACTTTTAATTACATAATAAGACTCACTTGATTTTGGGGACTTGTAGATTATTTCCAATGGAAATATGAGACGTGGCATGGTAACGGGGCTTAATTCATTACAAAACTGTATTAGGGTTATGTTATACTCTCCCTGCAAACTTTACGCATTTTTGCTACTGTGTTCAGGTGGATTTTCAAAAGCGGCCTGGAATGCTCACCCGTCTTATCAAAATCAACCTCAACGCCAACAATCAGTGACACCTGTAAATAGGGTTACTGGTGGAGGAATTCATCCAAACGCTGGTCAACCATTTCAGCCAGTGTTGCAGCATCTAACAAACTTTCTCAATCCCTTATGCTTTGATGGAATATACCCTCTTTCAAAGCTACTATTTTGGCAGAAGCTGGGAGATGCTGACAAAAGTTATGGATTTTGGCTTTACACCTACTAAGAGTAGTGCCTTCCAACTAGCTGATTTTCTCCTATTTCAGGATTCTGGTGAAGATTTCCTGAGTTCAGTCTAATTTTAATGGCTTCTTTTTTAGTAGGTCTTTAACTACTTAGCATTAAGTACTCTATGAGTGTATATATAATGCAAACTTTAAGTGAATGATATATGTGTTTTACAGATATACATGTTCTTGAGTTGTAGCTCTTTTACAGTGATGCACTGCAAGCTGAGGTCTGATATTTGGTACATACTTCTTAGGGACTTCCAGTTTAGTTGAAGAGTGTATGACATTGCATGTGATAAAATTTACTAGCAAAAACCTAACATTAAATGTAGAATTACAAAGTTTCTCAATCTTCAACATTAAGTGCAAATATGACAACAATATCAAATGTAAAATGAACCAAAAATTTGACAAATTTCAAGATTATTATAAAGTTATTATATTATCAACATTGTTACTAAAACATTGCACACACAACAAATTAAAACAGATCTATTCTTGAACATTTAAGAGGAACTATGTTGCTCTACGCTTGTTATATATTATTTATACATATTATTTATTATTAATATAATATTATCTAAATGTATTCTAATTATATAAATTAATATATAATATTATATAAAACATATAATATTATATCAAACATATAATATTATATTAAATATATAATATTATATCAAAAATATATAATATTAATATATTATATTCTATATTTATTATATATTTTATTTTAATATTTTAATATAAATTAAATATTATATTTATATAAATAAAATATATTATAACTGGAGACAAGTGGTTTGCAACCCTTTAAATAAAACATGAAAAAATAAGAGAAGAAGAATAAATATTGAGTGTTATGCAAATTTATTTTCCCAATGTCTAACAATTTCACACCACGACAACAAAATATATAATAAATTATGAATTATATAAATTTATTTTTAAAATAATATTAAAAGATAATATTTTTTATTTTTTATTATATTCTACATTAGAAATTATTAAATATAAATATAATATAATATAATATATGATATATTTTATATAATACAAGTAAATTATATATAATTTTATATATTATATAAAATTATATTATTATTATGTATTACATTCTATAATAAAAATGATTAAATACACATAAAATATTATAATTAATAATTAATATATTTTCATATAATATAAATTAAATTTACATATAAAAGTAATACAATATATAATCAATATATAATATATATTTTATATAATACAAATTGAATTATATAAAAAATAATTATATTATATTTATTATTATATATAATATTATATTCTATAATTAAAATTATTGAATATAAATATAAATTATTGCAATTAACAATTAAATTAACATAAAAAATCTAATAGTTTAAGTGACCTTGGTAGAGAGAGAAAGAAAGAGAGGAGGAAAAAGAAAGAAAAATAGAGGGAGAGACAATTCTATGTAGAGAGGTATATATAAAGAGAGAAACTCAAATGATAGAGAAAGAGAGTGATTTAGAGAGATAGATAAGGAGAGAGAGGAGTAAAAAGAGATAAAGAGGGAGAGAGACGTAAAGAGATGGAGTTATAGAGGAATAGAGATATATATATAGAAAGTGAGAGATATAGATGGAGACATAGATTGAAAGAGAGGAATAAACAAAAAAAGATAAATCATGCAAGAGAGAAATACAAAACATATAAAGGGAAAGAGAGATAGAGAAAAGATAAACTAACTTTTGATTAATTGTTTTGTGCCAACAATTCCTCCCACCATTTTTTCCTTTGCAAGTAGTGTGGGAGTATTTAAATATTTTCATTTCTTTGGAGATGACACCAAATGGACACCAAATGCATGGTTCAAGACAACACATTTCTTTATTAAAATTATATTTTGAACATAGTATCTTTTTTAATAATTGAAGTTCATTATTTCTAACACGTGAAATATATAAATTTTAGTAGAAAAAAAAATGTCAAGTTAGGTTTTATGTTACATGGGAGGCTCTAACTTATAGTAGATTATGAATTTTTCAAACCTACCTATTTAAATCTAAACTTAAATATGGGAAATAAAATACCCTTTCATAAAATATTGGGGCTAGTATGTGTAACAAAATAATTAACAATTTATTTATTTATTCATTTATATAATTAAGTTGAATTTATAGTAATTATTAGATTTTATAGATAATATTAGTCAAAAGGATATATATTTATATTTTTATAAATGATGAAGAATATGATTATAGATTAAGTTAATAGCAATTATATTTGTATTATGTTAGATCTTCTTTTTTAAGAATTACACCAAGTTGATTTTTACTATTTATTTTGGATAATTAAGTTATAGATTGACTTTTTTATTTTTTAATAGGTTTCATTTTATTTTTAACTTTTTAAGTTTGGTTTTACTTGAAATTTGAATATAAAAGTTAAAAAATTAGATTTAACAATTTTAATATAGCTTAGAAAGATTTTCAATTTTGAAATTTAATTTATCTAAAAATTTAAAACTATATTTATTGTCAAATTTATAATTGTTTTATTTATTAATATTGTTCTCATCTTTCAATTAATGTTAATATTTTTATAATATATTAATTATATTTCTTAAGTATAGATTTTATTAATATTTCAATTCTTCAAAAAAAAAAAATAGTTTTACTTTTTTATTTAATATATATATATTGACTTTGCATTTAGTTTATTCTATTTGAAAATTTCATATAGATTTAAGTTTGAAATTTTAGAGAAAATGGAGCATGAGAGCTATAGAGAGAGAAATATGAGAGAGACATGGATAAAGATAGAGAGATAAAAAATAAAGGAGTCACATAGAGTGATATATAGAGAGAGAGATGGGTAGATAGGTGGATTCTCATCGACATGTGCCATCTTTAAATTTTTGGCATGTAATAGTTGATCAAAACCTAGACTTTGTTTCCCTTTACATCTCTTATTTTTCTCCTATCCGCTATCTCTCTATATTCCTCTCTCTATACATATATCTCTTTTTATTCCTTTATATCTCACTCTCTCCTTATTTATATCTATGTCTACTTTTCTTTATATATATCTTTGTCTCCTCTATCACTTTTTTCCTCCTTCTCTTGCCCCCTCTCTCAAAACTTTCCATATTTCCCTCTATATCTATTCTCTCTCTTCTTCATGCTCTATATCTCTTTATATATTATCCTCTCTACATTGCATAGATTTTACTAATGACACACCAAAGAAAAATAAAATATAAAATTTGTAAATAAGTGGCACCTTCTCTTCAAAATAACAAGTTGAATCTAATTTAATGGTGATTGATTTCTTAAGGGTTGCTTTGATACAAGTAATTGTTTATCTTCATACATAATAATTATTTCAGTACATATGTATCAAGACACCAATAAACTAGAATTTAGCATACTAAAAAATATGAAAATTTCATCTCACTACAAAAGAAGGGCACATTTCTACCATCAAAAAATTATATTTGCATTGAGTTAAAATGTAAAATACACCATAGCTTACCTCTAAAAATTCTTTGGAAAAAATAATTCCATCTCTCTATCTCCTATCTCTTGTTGACTATCCCTCTACCTCTATTTCTCTATCTATTTTTCTCCATATTCCTCTCTCGCTCTATCATAATCTTTACCTATATTTTTATCTCCACCCCTCAATCTCTAAACATGTCTCCTGCTCTCTATCTATGTCTCTCCCTCTTTCTATCCCTACCTATCTCTCTCTCTCTCACTCCATATAGTAAACTTAACATGCACTTGTTGGTAATGGTTCTTGATTATTGTCCTGGTTCAATAGTTTTTTTCCAGACATGTTTGGATCCTTATAAGTAAATGCATAATTTATTTGAAGCTATTGCTTAAACATTGAGACCTTTTTTGCACAAACAACATCACTTGATAAATGGACTACCAATTGACCTCATATACTACACAAATGTATACAAAACAAAGACCAAAATCTTCCCTAGTTGACCTTCCACACCACTTCGGCATACCTATTGCACACCAAGGGTAATTACTAGTAGTATTAAATGTATGGTAGGATGTACCTATAAAAATATACATATCAATTCCTAAATTTTAGAGTGGACAAGTGGGAAATTGAGTCCAAGAAACCCAAATTGGCTAATGTAGGAGTGCTTAAATTTTAGATAATTCACATTTACCATTTACCAGTAGATATGGATCAAAGGGGAAAATCTACCTCATTGTTCAACATTTATGAAAGATTTATTTTTTATATAGATTTTTTTCCTTTTAGAATTAGGTTGTATGAATATAATAGTTAATATGATTTAATTAATTTAATTTAGAGTTGTAATAGATTAAGTTTAAAATTTAAGAATAGTGAAATGATTTAGTAGATAGGTAGTTGTCAATTGTTTTGAATATAATTTTTATAATATAATTTATGATAATTTAATATTTGGTGTTGGAAATAAAATGATGAAATATAAATGGGTCATTCTCAAAATTTACATGACATCAATTTTGGGTTCATATGTTTGACCAATGATTTATAGAATGGATTTTGATTATGAAAATGATCCTTGAGTCATGTATATTTGACCTTGGAATCTTCAAACCCTATGTAAAAAGATTCAACTATCTTGCACCTACAATATGAAAAACTAGAAGTGCCAACAAATATCTTTGAGATCTTGGTAAAATATTATCTTCTCCTTATAACAAGCTCTAGATTTTATTTAATATTTTTTTACAAAATTGGAAGACATCAAGAAATAACAAAAATGATGCTAGATAACTGATAATTGAGACTTGATAAAAGTGGAATGCAATACAATCAATATTAGACTAGCCTAGTACTAGAGTTGGGATTTCACCATGCTTTGATGTAATACTTTATGTGGAAGGCCGAATAAAGATACCATGAATTTCCAATGCCAAGGATTATTTTAGTGGTGGATCTTCACCAATTGGAGAATAGTTCATATCAACCAATTCAAAATTTGTGAGCACATTGCAACTAATGACATGGTCATATCACTTGGATTTTAGAAATTCTTGGTCCAATGCATCTCAATTTCCCATCAATTTATTTTATTTTGTTTTATTTTAGACCTGAAGTGCACCTAGTAAAAAAAAATCATGTGACCGGTGGCGTTGGTGTGACATGCCCTACAGTACCATGGGGATGGTGGGGAGACTAGACCTCATGACCTCTTGTCTACAATAGGATGCTTTAGCCAATTGAGCTAGGCCCACCACCCCTTCCATCAGTTTATTTTATGAGGTATATTTAATTAATAATTTATCCATGATAAACTACATGTTTCTAATCCAGTCTAATTAATAGTTTCACCTAGAATTTTGGAAGCATGTATTAAAACATCCACATATTGGCCAATACCATTAAAATGACATTATGTATTAGGACACATTTCACCAACAACATTAAATGTTCACTACTTGTGAGGACCCATTTCTCCAATACATTAGAAAAAGCTATGTATGAGGACCTATTTCACTAATATTGTGATAACTCCATGTTAATCCCAGGTCCATAATTTCCTTGAACATTACAACATATGTGTTTTATTGAGGTTTCATTCATCCAACATTTAAATATATCATTCTATAATCATTTAAGATTCACCAAGTGTTTACTATACAATTTAAAAATCTCATATAATTTTTCAAATAGAGATTGATATAAATACAATCAAAACTCTGATTTATTTTTATATATTTTGTTTAGTTCCAAACTTGTGAGCTTACAAGCATTGTTGCATTAGAAAAGAGCAGGTCAGTGAAAACCTAAAGATAAGTAATCATTTCTTGATAGTGTTATAAGATTATTGTGATGTAGGAAAAGTGATCCTAGATCCAACTAAGATTAACCTCTTCTTATGGCATAAAATTGCACCCTTATACAATTTACCATAACACTACCCTTACTCTAGCCTTATAGGTTGATAATGCAAAAACCTACCATCCTAAGCCTTCATTTTTGTCCATGCCTTATCATTTTCTATCGATGGAGGAATTTTTCCTAGGATGCTTCCACACCACATAGACATCTACACACTTCATCAACATCCTGATAAGATTCCCAATCCTATGACCGTTGGGATGTTACATTGTCGCCTACTCGCAAAGAATAATACCTCTATAGTTGCAGATGTATACACCTAAAAATGGTCACATCACAATAGTCTAGTAATTAATTAAATATTTTTAATATTTAATTAAATCTCTGAATTCAATCTACATATAAATAAATTTAAATAATTTATTTATATTTGTTCATTCTTTCATTTCGATTAAATAAATAAGTTTATTTAATCACTTTTCTTATTCATTTCTTAATTAATTAAATAATCATTACGATTTATTTATATTAATTATCATTTAATCTTGGCTTGAATATTTTATTCAAATAAAGATTAAGTTTTCTTTTCTCTTAAAGTCCATTCACAATTAAATTTTCTAAATATTTAATCAAATTCCTCTAAAGTCTACTCACAATTAAATATCTCAAATATTTAATTAAATTCTTCTAAAGTCTATTTGCAATTAAATATTCTAAATATTTAATTGAGTCTTTTATAGTTCTAAAATTAAATATTTCAAAAATATTTAATTTCCTCAAAACTCACACAAAATTAAATAAATTTATTTATTTAATTAATTTGCATTATCTTCAACAACTGTGAAACAAACTTCCAAAACAGAAAATTAATTTCTCTGTTCCTGTGCAAGCTTGTTCCCATGGGTTGAAGACAAGGCTCCATTCTTCTCTCCAACCTCCCAACATCCTCCATCTTCCTCTCAACCTCTCCATCTCTCACCATTCAAATCTACCAGACAGTCTCACAGCCATTGATCTTTGTCAGCCAGGCTCTTGCCTATAAAAAGCTATAAAAAGGATTGTCGGGTCTTTGAAATGACAGAGAAGCTTTCATACAGGAAAACTATAGCCAATTTGCAATAGCATAGCCTTCTAGTATTCATAGCATTCTAGTATCATAGCATAGTATAGAATAATTCCATATCATGGCCTATTCACCTCATATCATAGCATCCATAATTCACAGCCCCTGTGCATAATCTATAGCCCTTGTGCATATTCATATCAACATTTTCACTCCACCAACATATAGGATAGATAAGCACTTTCCTTTGCACACTCATTTTGTAGGTTGTCATTCGGAGAACTTTGCTTACACAATCTGAGAGCAGCAACTTCAAACAAATCCCTGGAGATAGAGGAAAATGGAACGGCTCTGAAGAAGCTCTATTTCTTTCATTTGAATTCAATTATTCAGTTTTCTTTGGTTTAATGTTTCATTTTTTGTGATTTTTTTATTCATTTTGATACACATCTTGCTATCACACATTTTTTGGCACCCACCGTGGGGCTCTTGCCCCTATTCTAACATCTTTTTGCAAGTTTTTCTGATAGGTTATGACTAAAACAGTGTATTAGCGCAATAAACATGCTTCAGTGCAAATCACACCTAGTTTAGCGCCCATCAGGAATCCTGCAGCACCCATCAGTAATCATGTTGTGCCTATTAGTCATCCTGCAGTGCCTATTAGCCATCCTGCAATGCCCATCAGTCATCCTGCAGCACCCATCAGCCATCCTATAGCGCCCATAAGCAATCTTCCAGTGCCCATCAGTCATCCTACAATGCCCATAAGCAATCCTGTAGCGCCCATAAGCAATCCTGCAGTGCCCATCAACCATCCTGCAATGCCCATGATGTCTGTTTTAGCGCAATTTTTAGCATAGATTTTTCAAAACCTGCATTTGTAATTTGTAATTTAAATATAATTTGACTGAATCCTATGCGACCGCGGATAGTAGGAACTTTAAAAGAATGAAACAATCCTAGGATAGTCACATAATTCAGAATTAAGCAATCCTAGGGTAGTCACATAATTTAAAATGAAGCAATCCTAGGATAGTCACTTCATTTTATTTTGGGACTAAAAAGAACTTCATGATTTTGTGAAGCAACATCTTCACCTAGCATAGCAAATTGTTTATTTGGGCTTAAAATTGAACTCTCATTTGCTTTGCTTTAAACAGTGATAGGCCTATGCTCTCCCCTTAATTGGGTGATCAAAATGCCAAACTCATCTATTTTATTTCATACAACTTTAAGTTTTCATAATACCTTTTAGAGAGCCTAGTCTTGTGGGAAAAAGTACTCACCCAAGAGGAATGACTCAAGTGGGTTCAAGCCAAAGCCAGGCTATTCCACCCCACTATAAAATTTAAAGCAAATTTGGGGAAACCCTCTTTTGATGGTAGTGTGCAAGATAACCATCCCCAAAGCCTTTCTTCTAAAGGTAGGGAGGTCTCTCGAGGGAGTATATCATTTGCCGCACCAAACAGAAACCCTTACTACAAACTTAGTGTAGTATCTAACCAAAGTTAGTTTCCAAACGTCATAATAATCACAGTGCAGGGGAGGGAAGAATCTACCCCCAAGATACTCACCATATAACTGCCAAGGACTGTTTGCTCAGGGGATCCAGTATCCACTTCCGTCACTCTGAGTACACACCTGGAAAAGAAAAAAACACGAGCGCCCTTTCAGGGGTGACACGGCTGTGTGAGTCAACACAGTTATAAGATGTGGGTTGTTGATTATTACGATGACCTACTTGAGTACTAAGAGTGAGTCTATTTGAACTATTTATCATGTGTGAAACTTGTGAAAACAATTTTTGAACAACGTTTTGGTCATACACTTAATGTTTAAAGACAATTATTCTACAACTTACTTGATGTGTTTTCAAAACATTAATTCAATAAAGATCATCCAAAACACACGATTACATTGATTACACTTATCATTTTTCGAGACTAGGATCAAATCTCAAAGTGCATCTTTTCAAAGAAGTTTTGATTATTGATTCAACTTCCCCAATAGGATTCTGATATCCTTTCATCTTGGAAGCCACAATCAAGAGTTAGAAACATCATTTGATCATATCATAAGATTTTCATCTTATCAGATCAAGGCATCGTCATTTTTGCACTTATAAACCTGTGATCTAAGTCTAGAAGAACATTTCAAAAGCATATGCCTGTTGTCCACTTTACAACATGGGTGATAGGGAACAAAATCCTTTTCATAGGTTTCATACTGGGAATAGTTCAAATGATGAAATAACTGATGAAATGATTCAAGAAGTTGAACAGGATCCACAGTTTCACATAATTTTGGACAAGATGTTAGAGCAAGATAAAGAAGGCTACTTTCTTTTCTTAGCAAACCAAGGTGCCAAATTTCCCTCTAACTACAATATGGAGAAAATTAAGGAAGATCCTGAAAAGACTAAAACTCCATTAAATAATCTTAGTAGTCTTCCCCAACAAACAAGAGCACTCCAAAGGAAAATCAAGGAAATACAAGGGGGCACAACTACAAAGTCTTTTGACGGAAATATGAAGGTAACCTCTTCTCCTCCAAAAGCAACATCATCCAAATTCAATGTTTTTGAATTTTTGCAAAGGTTATATGAGAAGCCCAAATCTAAGCCATCAAATAAAATTGACCAATCCTGTCATGTCATGTATTTATCTCCATCCCCCATAATTCAAAATGAACCTCATGATTCTTTCACTCAAGATAACTATTCCATTCAATCATCTTCTTCTATCATATCCTTTGCATCCAATGATTCTACACATCTCGATCAAAACATTCTACAAACCCTTCCTATCTTTGATCAAGATCCCATCTCTCAAGAACCATATGATGATCCCCTCCTTCCATTATTCACCCATGATAATCCTCTTCCATCTCAAGAACACAATGTTCTTCCAAGTTCTTCTTCCACATCATCTAATCAATCCATACCATCCCATGATTCTACTGCATCACAAGAGCATGATATTTCTTCCATCTTATCTAATGATGTCTTACCAATTGATGATCAATATATGATTTCTACAAAATCTCATGATTTCGTTCCTCATCAAGATCAATATATGCTTCCATTTAAGGATACCCTTTCATCCCATGAAAATGATTATTCTTCTCATGATCAAGATATGCCTTTCATACCACTTTAGAATCCTTTTCCAAGTCAAGATCAAAACACCCCATCATCCCCATGTCAAGAACCTATTACACCTATTCATGTTATCCATGAACCCCACACCTATAAATTGGGATCCTCCACCTTTATCCATTCTGGTTTACTTCCAAAACCTATCCTCTCATCCATATCATATCCTCCCCAAAATGGACTCGCATCTTGTTTCACAAACAATACATATCCCATCGGTAAACAAATGTGTGAAATTATGAATTACAAAGGAAAAGGTTTAGGCCTTCATGAGCAAGGTATCCTAGAACCCCTTTCTATCCAAGCACATCCATATTCTCATGGCCTTGGTTATACTCCTCATGCTCAACCTAGGTATCCTAGTCCATCAAACTCTCCATCTATCCTAGGTCCTTATCCTAGTTCATCAAACCTTCCATCTATCCTTGGTCCTTATCATTCCAACCCTAGCTCATCAACCCTTCCATCCATATTAGGGTCCCATATTTCTCCATCTCCTATTCTTCAAGAACAACAAAGGCACACATCCTTGATCCACTTTCAAAATTCTTCCTTCATTAACTCATCCATCATACCTCCATATCGTTCATCTCAATACACTCCTTCCATTTCTTTTGGAAGTAATTTAGATGCCAAATGTCAAAAGCTTCAATATAAAACTCCACATGTATCAAAGGATCAACATGTCTCCTCGAAGAGTCATGCAAAAATAAAAGAAAATTTGATCCAAAAATCAAAAGGCAATTTTCAAAGGCCACAAAGGCCCATCAAATCAAAGGCAATTTTCAAAGGTCACAAAGGCCCATCAAAGAAAAAAGGCAATTTTCAAAGACCACAAAGGTCCATAAATCTAAAAGAAAAATGTCAAAGGTCACAAAGGTCCACAAAAAAAAAAATTCAAAGTCAAAAGTCATGTGGATTCCTAAAAGTCTCATAGAAGCAATAAACTCTAAATTGGCATCCAAATTTGCTAATCCAAAAGTTTCCTCCAATTTTCCATCTAATAACCTATCACCTTCCAAATCCATTTTTCCTCCATCACTCCACCACCCTTCAAGGTGTGTGCCAATGTTGATCTTTTCAACCTTTCCATCTATCCATCAACAGGTTTTCCAACCTCCTATCCATTATCCAACATTCATCCCCCATCATTCTCCTTTAATCCAAACTTTTGCATAAGTCCTTAGTTTCTTCTATCATTAATCTACCAACATTTAGGATTCTAATTTCCATTGCCATGGTTTATTAGAGGGATATTTGGTTGTGAAACTTGATGCTTAAGTCCTTCCTCCTTCTCCCTATCATCCATATCCTATCTTCCATATTCCTCTTGCACTCTACACTTAGGGGCAAGTTTCATCCATCTTATCATTCATGGTCATTATCCTCTCTATGCCCATTCCTTACATTTCCACCTTTGATCTTGACAAGGTTAAGGATCTTCTTGAACATCATATATCTTATCCATATCTTTCATACCATATCTTTCATTTATCCATATCTATCATCTGTACATATCTTTCATATCCATATCATACAATAGGAATCCTTGTGTTTCATCATGGTTTGATGAAATTTGTACATATCCATAACCTTTAGGTTGTATTTACACTGGGGGCAGCAACACAGATTAAACAAGAGAGGGGCAACGAGCTTTTTGAACATCATAAACGGACAAAAGACGGTTTGTCAAAATAAACATTGACACATCAAATCAACTGCAACACCAACACTATCACTCAATCCCAATGTAATCAAACAACATGGTCAAAACAACAATGTTCATCAAAACACAAACATCAATGTTGATAATCAAGACTGGATGATCTTAATCTAACTAATGTTTGAAATACTTTAAGCAAAATTTGAATTGTTGTTTGGTTTTCTATCATATCTCTGGAGCAATTTGATGATGTACTGAACTAGAAAAGCAAGGAAGGAGTATGATTTTTCTTTGTCTGTTGTTTGCGAGGAAATCATTAGTACTATGCAAATTGGTCGTGAGACATGCTCTACTAAGTATCATTGATGACATTTCGGAATTTGCATGGGAAAAGGGTTAACTCTTGTCTATTTATGCAAGCAATACTCAAGTCATCTCGGTTCAATTATACCTAGATGCTTGTATTAACTTGGTATATCAAAAATCATGAAAGCACTACTCAGGTCATCACTGGTGCTAACATACCCTTTGATGCCTGTATTAACTTTCAACATTTCAATGCTCTATGATGACATAAAAAGCACAATTAAGCTCTCAGAATGGCAATATTGTACGGATAACCTACATGATCAGTATAGATTGCATTCATGTTAGAATCTGTATTTTGCATTTATAGATTTTCCCAAAAGCTGGCAAAGTATACAATGTCTCAATAAAAAAATCAAAGCTGATCACACGAAAACACTATGAGGTGCTACCCCCAGATGTTGTTGGTCTCACACTACCTGCTCCTACATCAAAAGATCAAATCATCAATAACATCAGAAGATCATACCATTATTCAAATCAAAATGGATCATCAAATCAATCAAATCAATCCAATCAAAATACATCATTCGACTATATGTTTTCAACAACTTTGAAAGCACATTTATCAAACTACGATTTGTCTTTCAACAACCTTGAAAGCACATTTATCAAACTACAATTTGTTTTCAACAACTTTGAAAACAAATTTATCAAAATCCTGTTTGTTTTTAACAACCTTAGAAGCAAACTTATCAACAACTATTTGTTTTTCATCATCATGAAAGCAAATTTATCACATCCTGTTTGTTTTTAACAACTTTAGAAGCAAAATTATCAACAACCTATTTGTTTTTCATTTTCATGGATAACAAATTTATCAAAATCATGTTTGTTTTTAATAACCTTAGAAGCAAACCTATCAACAACTATTTGTATTTAACAACTTTAAAAGCAAATTTATCAGCTACTATTTGTTTTCCAACAACCTTGGGAACAAATTTATCAAACAAACATCATCAAATCAGGGGCAATTTAGTCATCAATTTTTCATTTCACATCTTTTGAAAGTCATTTTCTTCACATCATAATTTTCAAAGGATGAATCGACATCTTCAAAATCATAAAAATCAAAAATTTCAAAAAAATCTAAATTTTTTGTTTTAAAAATTCACAAAAAAACAAAATTTATCAATTCATCGTTTGAGGGGGCATACACTTATCAACATTCGACATTCAAACATATGGGGAAAATTTCAAAATTCTTTGAAGCAATGCATAAAACACATCACTTCAAAGAGGGAAAAAATGTATACACCTAAAAATGGTCACATCACAATAGTCTAGTAATTAATTAAATATTTTTAATATTTAATTAAATCTCTGAATTCAATCTGCGTATAAATAAATTTAAATAATTTATTTATATTTTTTCATTCTTTCATTTGGGTAAGTGCACAAAGTTGAGTCCACAACATGTGGAAGTTTTTGCCTTAGGCAAAAAAATGAATTCGGCTTCCAAAAAATAGGATCTCGCTTTTTAATAAATGGGATCCCGTTTAGCTTCGGGATCCCGAGCCTAAGTTTAAAAAACGGGATCCCGTTTTCAAAATTTCCATTTTGGAAAATTTTCAAAAGCGGGATCCGTTTTGAAACCAAAAACAAAAATTTCCAAAATAGAAAGTTTTTAAAACGGGATGCCGTTTTGAAAATTTTCAAAAATGAAACTTTCAATTTTGAAAAATTTCCATTTTGGAAAGTTTTCAAAATGGGATCCCATTTTGAAAACTTTCCATTTTTGGAAATTTTCATTTTTGGAAGAATTTCAAAACGGGATCCCGTTTCATAGAACCATAAAAAATGGCATTTTTATGAAACGAGATCCCGTTTTTTAAATTATGAATTTTTGAGCGGATTTTTTGGCTTGTTTTTTGGTTCGGGAAATGGCTTGGGGACCCGAACCTAACCTTTGGACCTAGTTTGACCTACAACTTGAAGGTCCTGTTAATGTCACAGAAAAATAATGACTTTGGACATATGTTTGAAGACCTATTTTGTAGAATTTTTTTACGAAATTAAAACTCATTATAGATGAGACAGTGCAGATTCCAAATATGTAATTTTTTTAATAATTTGATTTTTTTTCTATTTTTCAATTAATTTCTAATGAAACTAGTCCATAAACTTGAATTATCAAGTTTTTTTAGTATTTTAATAACTTTTGATCAACATAAAATTTTGATGAGCGGATTGCACGAGAGCAAACTTCAGACAATTCTTTTCAGTTTTAAAAAAAAATAAAAAAAATAATAATAAGTTTAGGTCATCTTATGCGTGTCGTACACGATGATTTTTCAAAATGACAAATATGCCTAATAAATATTTAATAAAAAAAAATATTCAATAAAAAATTATAAAAAAATATTAAAAGCAAGCTTTAGTGAGTCACAAATCTTTTCCCAAAAGGATTTAGAAAAATATGATAATTTAGGTCAAAATATGGATGTCGTGCAC
Organism: Sequoia sempervirens; assembly: GCA_007258455.2. Classification (NCBI taxonomy): domain Eukaryota; kingdom Viridiplantae; phylum Streptophyta; class Pinopsida; order Cupressales; family Cupressaceae; genus Sequoia; species Sequoia sempervirens. Next base: position 389,949 of record VDFB02377869.1, read on the forward strand.
GTGCATGGTATGGTATAAAAAAATGACTTTTAAACAATGATTTTTAGAAACGCCTATTGAAACTCAATTTTTACAATCTGGGTATTGAAATAAATTACATATTTGGAAACTAGACTCTGAGTATTACATTTTATGATTAGTGACCTTTTTGAGGATTCCATCTCTAAGTGCTTCAAATTTTAAGGTCAAATGTGTCATTCTGAAAATCAGGGAAATCACTTCCACTTTTTGGCCAAAAAGTGGACTCAACTTCTTGCACACACCCATTTCGATTAAATAAATAAGTTTATTTAATCACTTTTCTTATTCATTTCTTAATTAATTAAATAATCATTATGATTTATTTACATTAATTATCATTTAATCTTGGCTTGAATATTTTATTCAAATAAAGATTAAGTTTTATTTTCTCTTAAAGTCCATTCACAATTAAATTTTCTAAATATTTAATTAAATTCCTCTAAAGTCTACTCACAATTAAATATCTCAAATATTTAATTAAATTCTTCTAAAGTCTATTTGCAATTAAATATTCTAAATATTTAATTGAGTCTTTTATAGTTCTAAAATTAAATATTTCAAAAATATTTAATTTCCTCAAAACTCACAAAATTAAATAAATTTATTTATTTATTTAATTAATTTGCATTATCTTCAACAACCGTGAAACAAACTTCCAAAACAGAAAATTAATTTCTCTGTTCCTGTGCAAGCTTGTTCCCATTGGTTGAAGACAAGGCTCCATTCTTCTCTCCAACCTCCCAACATCCTTCATCTTCCTCTCAACCTCTCCATCTCTCACCATTCAAATCTATCAGACAATCTCACAGCCATTGATCTTTGCCAACCAGGCTCTTGCCTGCAAAAAGCTATAAAAAGGACTACCGGGTCTTTGAAATGATAGAGAAGCTTTCATATAGGAAAACTATAGCCAATTTGCAATAGCATAGCCTTCTAGTATTCATAGCATTCTAGTATCATATCATAGTATAGAATCATTCCATATCATGGCCTATTCACCTCATATCATAGCATCCATAATTCACAGCCTTTGTGCATAATCTATAGCCCCTGTGCATATCTGTATCAGCATTTTCACTCCACCAGCATATAGGATAGAGAAGCACTTTCCTTTGCACACTCGTTCGGTAGGTTGTCATTCAGAGAAGCTTTGCTTACACAATCTAAGAGCAACAGCTTCAAACAAATCCCTAGAGATAGAGGAAAATGGAATGGCTCTGAAGAAGCTTTGTTTGTTTCATTTGAATTCAATTATTTAGTTTTCTTTGGTTTAATGTTTCATTTTGTGTGATTTGTTTATTCATTTTGATACACATCTTGCTATCACACAGCAGAAACACCCAAGAATGGCTCTTTGACATGCAATTTGACCATTCCTTTCCCTCCTTTGCTCATTCAACTTCATTCTATCACCTCTAACTTAATTCTTCTCAATTCTTATCAAATTTAAGCACTTATATTCTTCTTCTTGCTCTCTACACCTTTATTCTTGCAGGTTTCAAGCTCTACACCAATCTTACACAATTGGTTCACATCTCTAAAGCTCTCACTCTTTCTCTCAACTTCACCAAGCTTATAGAAGGGAGTGTAACTATGTCATCTCATAGCATTATCATTCTCATAGTTAGCATATTTTTGTATTTGCATACTCTATGCCTTGTCTATTGCTTTCTTTATCTATATTTCTATATCATGGTCTATTTGGTTGTCCATGGAGGTGGAAACAACAAAGCAAGGGTTTGACTAAGGCAAGCCCTAAAAAGAAACCCCAACATTTTCTTGTCTTCGTGTGTGCAAGTTTTCATCTGTGAGGAGCTTGTGGGAGGTTGGACCCATTGTGAGTTGAACACATTTTCCTCTTGATTGTCATTTCTCTTAGTAATTAGTTTATTTGTCTTTATAGTATTATTCTTATTGTACTTCTTTAAATTTTATGTATTTCTTGCATTTTTATTTTTTTTGTTAAAACTGTCAGACTTTAGCATTTGCTTTATTTGTAGGTCTTAAATGTTTCTAGCCAAACTCAGCTTTATGTTCATACGAGATGCTTGTGAACAATAAAGACACTAGCACATTGCACTATCATCCTTGGTCCATACTATAGACCTCTAGTTGAGATCCTGTCACCCCATCACTTGAGCTTTCATCATTGAGGTAACCTTTAGAAATTTGTCCCTTGTAGACTCTTCCCTATCCTAGAGACTCAAGAGTGGTGGATCATCTCCATTACATTTTGGTGAACCTGATGTGAACCTTCCTTTTCTCCTTGTCTTTATTTCAAAAAAAATATTCTTGCATATTTAGGGCATGTTGTGGATAGTGCATTGTGAAGCTTATATGAGCTTTATGACCCAATCTATGACTTCTAGATACATAGTGAGGAGTTATAGAAACATAAGAATGGGATTCAAAAGGTTTAGTCCTCCCCAATCCAACCCAAATTTTGTTCAAAGACCTTTATTCGAATCTCTATCAAATTCACTCATGCCCATGAAGTTGCAACTCATGTTACTACCCTCCTACCTCACCCACTAAATATGCCTCTTATGTGGAAGATGAAGTTAGTCTCAGGGTTACTACAAATAAAATTTACTCGTTGGAAATGAGACTCCAAGATCTCGAAGGATTCTTGGAAAGAGATTATGGATTTTCCCAAGTGGCTCCTATTGTTGAAAGCTTAAGGATCTTGATGACTAAAGAATGAAGAGGATTAGAGCTTCTCTGAGGTATAGAAGATATTGTAGATATTCATGTTGCATCCTATACCTCTACCTTGGGTGCTACCAAAGATGTTAGTTTGGATATCAATGGATGATAGTTACAAATCCTGATGCTTGGGGTGTTCGTGTGCATGGCTGACATAGGTCACTCTACTAACACCAATGTCGTGCACGATAAATTTCATATGATTAAATTAAATAGGGTTCCTCTAGGATTTAGTTACTCTACACTTGAGGTTCAAAGTATCCCTACTTCTAGTGTTGGTGTTGGTGTTGCTGTTGGTGTTGGTGCCTCTATTGGTGTTAGTGTTAGGGGCTCTATTGGTGTAGGTTTTGGTTGTTTTTTTGGTGGTTCCATTGGTCATGCTTTGTCTACTAATCATGTCCTCAATGCTCTTTTATAGAAAATGGGGCATATGTAGAATCAGCTGGAAAACTTGGCTAACTCGTCCTCCCAACATATGTTCTAATCTTTTCTTCATCATAGTCCTCTATTTGTCACTATCTTAAACACTCTTATCCATCAAGGGGTGGAGATTCTAAAATTTAAAAAGTACAGTGCTCGCAAGGATCCATAGACACACATACCATCCTTCAATGTCATGTGTGTAGATTTCTTCCATTATGATGCACTCTTGTAAAAGTTCCATCCCGCACTCTCTTAAGGATGACACTTTGGAATGGTACTTCTCATTGTATGCTAATTTCATTTTCTCTTTCAACTAAAGCTTGTAAACTAGTTCCAAGCCAACATTGGACTGAAGATCGTATTTATTATCTCATTTAGTGCAAGCAGGTACCTCATGAGAAGGTAACTAATTTCATAGCTCGGTACCAGGTCTTTTTTTCTCAAATATCTTATTCTTTACTTTATTTTGATGTATAGAAAGTATTTATTGGAAACTTACAAGTAGTAGCCACTACAAAAAAATATTTTAATAAAATACCCATCCTTTGCACATATGTGTGCCACCTTACATGAGTACTAGTGTAGTGTCAAAAAATATCATCACTTACATTTTCACACTTAACCTAGGAATAATTAATGATAAATTAGACTTAATGTTGCCTTGATCTAGTGTTGTGATGTGTTTTACACATCCACATTAGGTCTAGGGCCCATTTAAGCTAAATAAGCCTAATTATGCCCTAATTTAATGTTGTAAAATGTATTTATTTACACTTTCACATTAAATTTAGGAGGCTTGTAAACTAAACGGACCTAATCTAGTGTTGTAATGTGTTGTACACATTCACATGGGATTTAGGGCCCTTTTAAGCTAAATAGACCCAATTTTTCCTTAATTTAATAATGTAAAGTGCATTATTTTACACTTTTAGATTGGATTTTGGAACCTATTTCATTTATGACCTTAATATCATCATTAGTAGGCCCCTAAGACCCTATATTATGCATCCCAAGGCATATTTCAATTAAAAACCTGACAAGATCAACAAATAAGCTTAATTTACACACTCCCCAACACTTCAGCAATCAAAATAGGCCATATGGGACCCATTCGCCAAGTTGGGTGAATGAGTCCATCCAAGTGGGACCCATTCACTTAGCTTGGAGAATGAGTCCTATTTGGCCTATTTTCAAGGTTTTGAGTGAGATAAACTGGGTTTTAAGTTCAAATTTTGTGTATGTCAGCCTTTGGGATCTAATACATGAGATATTAGATAGATTTCCTATATAAATGAGCTTAAAAATCATTATTTCATAAGGTCTACATGTTATCAAGTCAAGCAAGTGAGATTTAAGCATTCCAAGACTTCACAAGGTCATCAAGAGATTATTCAAGATCATTTATAAAGTATTCAAAGGGTAGAATTCTTCATCAATTGTTGCAGCAATTCAAGATCCATCATCATGTCAAGAATATAAACCATCAAGCATTTTATTGAGCTAGTGTTGTGATGTAGCATTGAAGATCCAAGATCAAGCATTGTTCTACTCCTATTGTCAAGATCAAGATCTACAACCTTCATGGCCATTTCATGTTGAGTTGAAAATTTACAAGATATCGTTTGCAAGGTATCATTTTTCATGATTCATGTTCTTTGTTTCATGTTTCATGCCTTCATTCCATTGTCTCATCATTTGGTTTAATTACCTATGTAAGGAGTTTGACCAAGGAAAACCCCTATTCGCTAACAATCAACACTTTTTCTCTCTCTCTTTGTGTAATTGCAAATCCAGGTGCTTTGAACACTTAAAGGATCATTGAAGATTAGGTTACAAGCTTTTAGAAAGTTTTTGGAGTTGTCTCCCCATTTACAAGGTCATAATATTCACCAAAAAGTCATCTATATTTACGAAATTAGGGTTTCGAATCCGGAAACAAAGAGGAATAGAAAGAGTAGACATTGAATACCAGATTCAGACTTTCAAATTCCAGAAAACCCTAACTAGACTCATTCACCCAGATTGGTGAATGAGTCCCAATTTAGGTCAATTTTGAGATTTTTGCAGTTTCGGATACCCTTTTCCCCGAAACCAATTTTTGTCCAAAAATCTAGATCTGGGAGTAATTCATCTAGATTGGTGAATGAGTCCCAATAGGTTAGAAAGTCATATTTTTGAGTGTTCCAGACCTCCTTCCACTCATCTCCAGATTTCCACATGCATGCATTCCATTATGTAGCTTTCTGTTTTATTTCATTTGCATTCCTAGGTCATTTAGTTAAGGTTTGCATTGAATTAGGGTTTAGAATTGCTTCTTACATTACATTTTTCTTTCCAATTCTTAACTTGGTGGTGAACCCCTCATTAGTTACATTCATCCCCTAGTACAACCCTATTGCAATATCTCTTTCTCCTTTGCATTGAAATCTTGAGGGTTTGTTCTTGAATGAGAGAGTAAAGATTATAATTCTAGGTCTTTTTATTTATTCAAGGGGTAAATGCTTTTGACCCAGAGAACTGGTGAGGTCACAAATGGGGGACCTCATCCCCAATATAACCACTCAAAAATACCACCCCAAAGGGGTTTGAACCTCAATCATTCTAGGTCTTAAACCCTAGAAAAGAAAACAATTTTCCACCTTTCATTTTGGTGAACCTGCATTTAGAACATCATAATCATGGTGCATTACCATCCTATCTCTTTCTTGCATTAACATTGCATTAGGGTTTGCATTAGTTAATTGGCATTATATGGTTTCTAATTTTGCATTACTGAAAGCTCATATAACTTCAATTTTTGCATCTCATTTCATTGAAAATCAAACAAAATTTGCATTTTCACTTATTTTTCATATCATACAACATAAAAATCAATTCATTCACCACCTTGGGAGAATTAGTCCCACTGTAGATTTTGCACTCCATTTTTAGAGTTAAATTCCTTGTTTCTAAGTTTTTGTTTATTGTTAAAATCTTTCTATTTCAGTTTGCATACTTTTTGTTACATTCAAATCATTAGAATTAGAATAAGTTACATTCATTACAATTGTGGATAGAATTAGATTCTTGCACTTTTCAATTTCAGCATCAGTTCATAGTTCAATTAGATTAGATTACATTTGGAATTCATTAGAAAATGAAAACAAAAAACCAAAAACATCAAAAGAAAAAAACAAAAAATGGTTAACCTTAGAGAAATCATATCATTCAAATCCTTTAGTAGTGATGAATTGTACATGTTAGATGAAGCCCTTGATGAATTCATCTCTCCTAGATCATCCACCAAAGGTTTGATACAAGAGGATGTGAGCATCAACAATCATAACAATCATAATTGTTCTTTCCCCGATACCTCTCCTATTACTAACAAAGGTATCTTGGTGATAGGAGATACAATCATTGAGAATCATGAAATTCTTGTTTTTCTTCCCCCTTGGAAAGATATTATGACACATGAAGCCGAGATCATGGCCACTACTTTACCTAGTCTCCATTCATCTCTCAACACCTCCCCTACTTGTGAGAATTCTTGAGTGAATAAAGATACAATTGTGAACGATTATGGAAAACACATTTGTGTGGAGGACATGGATATTAAGAGATCCAATAAGTGTGAACTATGAAAATCTTACCTCTCCTACTTGGGAAGACATTATAGGACATGGGGATATAATTGTAGATAATCATGACAATCAAACCTTTCCTTCTCCCAATATCTCTTCTAGACACGAAGAAGATAATTTAGTGTTAGAAGATATCCTTATTGAGACTCATGAGAATCTTGTTCCTCCCTTTCCTGATGCCCCTACCATTTGGGAAGACCTATTTAAACAAAAAATTCCTATCAGTGGTAACCATGAAACTCATAGTTATCCTTCTCTTGATGCCTCCCCTATGTGTGATGAAGCTACTTTACAACATCTAACCATAGAATGTGATGAACCTCTTGTTTGTTACTTTCCTAAAAGCTCTCCTACTAGGGTGGATATTATGGCACAAGAGAATGAAAGCTTAGAGAAAAAGGATGAAATTATGGACAACAATCAAATTTCCCCCTCTCCTAATATCTCTCCTATTGGTGAAGAAGATATTATGGTCTTACAAGATCTAATCGATGAGAGTCATAAGAATCTTAGGGAAAACATTATTGAATAAGAAAATGGCATCATTGATACACAAGAAAATCTAACCATTGATAAGCCCCTTACTTGTGATGAAGTTATTATAGAAGAACCCACCTTCGAAAGTCATGAACATCTAGTTTTTTTCTCCTAAAAAATATCCTACTAGGGAAGCTATCATGGTGCAAGAAAATGACAACATTGACACAATTCTTTTAAATGATAGTAATATGGCTTCCTTAGATGAAGATGATGAAGTGAAATTAGAATCCTCTTCACTTAAAGATCATGAAACTAAGGATATGTCTTTTAAAATTATGCACATTAGACATCCCTTGACACCAGCCACACATGTAGAACCCGTACAAGAGATGGAAAAAGAAAAACAAATTGAAGAAGCCAAAAAATTATTGGAAGATGCTTTGAAAAACTTTGATTTGTACCTATATTCATGGGAGAATACAAGATCATAAAAAAAGAGTCAAAAAAGGGAAAAGAGAAACCGGTAATGGAAATAAAAAATTCAAAAACATATGCTTCAACCACCTTAGAAGAAAAAATAACATACAAGACAAACTTTGATGAAGTTGAACAACCACTAGATCCGAAAGAAGTAAAAAAAATTATGAAAGAGGTTTTGAACTTATGAAGCAACTTGGGAAAGGATGTGGTTATTTGATCACCTTTCATGTATATATAAGAGCAAGCTTGGGATGTGGACGACATGCCTTAAGTTGGATCACATGTGACATATTTATTCATGATGTAGTTTGATTTGAAACATATGACTTAGATAGGGATTTCCAAGTTAGCTCTCATGTCCTTTTTATTGTTAGCATATATCATTTGCTACTTTAAAGTAATTGCTCACAATATGGTGTTTAGAAATTTCTTTAAAGTGGGGGCATACATTGGCATTATTCTTTTTACATTTTTCTTTTTCATGTTTCATGGTGTAGTCTTCTTATTTCATGTGATGTGTTTTTTTCTTTTTGGTGACATCGGGTGTGATGTTCCTCAAGAGTGTGATCTCTCTTAGAATATTATATTCCTCTCGGTGGCTTGATGCAACAAACTACATCCCCTAAGTTGTGAATCTTCTATTCTTTGATTGGTCCTATCTCAGAGACATTAGGCACAATGTTCCCTAAGTTAAAGACCTCGCATAAACTAAGAAAGAATCCTTTAAACATTCCTTATTTTTGAATTTTTTGTTATATGTCCACCTTGCATGCTTGTAGAGCCATCTTGTTTGTTCATGAGCTCCAAGCATATGAATTTTTTCTTGTATCATGAAGCTTGAAGATCGTTATTTCGTGGCACCTTATCAAAGTTAATGGGAGGTATATCTAAGGCTTGATCTATACTAGATGGAAAAATAGTTGATTCTTGATTCACCCCTTCTCTCTCTCTCATGCATTAATTTTGATATATTATGCTTGTGAGTTCTTGTCTTTTTGTTGCATATATTTTAACATTGGCATGTGTCTCTTTGTGCCTTTGTTGGTTTTCCATGAGATCTTAGATCTGGGGGATTGATCATCATCCTTGACCTTTTTTGTCTTATCTTTCCAACACTTGTACAATTAGACCTCTCTTGACACTTTTTTGACTACTTTAGTGTGAGTTTGACCTAGGGTCATCCTCTCACTAAAGTGTAGGGCTAAATGTAGTGTAGGAAAATGCACTCCTTTACATTTTCACACTATGTTTGGGTCCTTTAATTAAATGGACTTAATTATTCCTCTAACTGTCCAAATTTTGCGTCTACAAGCCTAATTAATTTCAATTTTCAAAAGGGGAATTAACATTTAATTAATGCATTTATCATTTCCAACACCTTGAAATGAATAGGTCCTGGCAATTTAGGTCAAGATCCATTCGCCCTTGGGCGAATGGGTCTCGTCTAAGTTGAAAATTAAAATTTTAAATATGTTTTTGGTGGAATTTTTATGATCCCAAATTTATATTCAAATGTCAGCTTGTAATGTTTATTTTTTGAGAAATTAGAAAATCATCTATAAATACAAGGGTATTTTATCAATTCAATATTAGAAAAAAGAGGGAAACTTTCATATGAGAAAGTATTATTGTCAAGAGCATTGAAGAGTAGATTAATCAAGAATCTACAGTATCATTTCAAGATCCTATCATAATGTCAAATTTTATGTGTGTTCATGTATGTTTTTGGAGCTAACATTGTAATGTAGGTTTCAAGTTTCAAGTAAACATTCAAGCTATCAAATTAATCATCTAACTAAGCCATTTCATGCAAGATATTGAGACCTTGGAGAGATGTGTTAAGTTTAAATTCTTCAAGGGTTTGGTGAATTGCAACATGCCAAGTGTTCATTCATCATTCCTTTCATGTTTCATTTCATTTCAAGGTTTAATTACCATTGAACAAGGTAAAACCCTATTCACCAAAAAAAAACAAAATTCCCTTTTGTTTTTGTTTGCATATCTTAGGTTGAAGAAGGATTAAGATCTATCAAAAGTGAAAAATTGCATAAGTTGCAAAGTTGTCAACATTGTCGTCAAGTCACAAAAACTCAGATCCCGAATTTATTTCTAGCTTTTTGAAAGTGAAACCTAGGGGAAACAGAAGCTCGGATCCACTTGTAGAGGACCGAGAAAATTGAGTTGAAAATTCCTACAAAGACTCATTCATCATAGGGTGAATATGTCCCAGCAAGGGTCTCAACAGGAGCTTTTTGCCACAAGTGCATAAAATCATATCTTTCTCAAATCTATAGGAAGTTTGGTGTTTCTATTAGATGTGGGTTTTAAATTTATGTTTCAAGTGTTTTATTGTATAATTAGGTTTATTTACTATTTTTATTTTTTCTCCCAAAAGTGTTGTCCTAAAATTTGCTACCCATCCTTAATCATAAGGAAAACAACCTAGATCCCCTCTCAAGGTTGACTCACTTAAGGGTTGAAATTAAATCTTGTTGGTGGAGATGTCTTTTTTCGAATAAAAGTGGAAGATAGGTGCAAAACCCCCATTCCATATTAGTGAACCCCATTTTCCACCTTTTCATTTTGGTGAACCCAACTTTGTACAACAAAATTCTGAAAATTGGAGTCTAATCAAGCCCTAGATCTAGGATTTGCATCAATTTACATTGTATTGCATTAGTTTGCATTTTATTTAGGATTGTTTATATTGTGTTAGTTTGCATCTCATATAGGGTTTTAGGTTTTCATTTTCCATCCTTTAAAATCTAAAAAATTCAAAAATTTAGATGCATTTTACATTAATTTTGCAGAGTGTTTGCATATTAGTGTATATTCAATCAATCACATTCAAAACTTGAGTCAAAATTGTATTTCAAAAAGGTCATATTTTCCATCATTTATCTTTAAATCCACTAAGCATTAGGTCATATAAATATGGAAAATTTTGTCACAAAAACTACAGTGTGGAACCTAAAATAGAAAATTCAAACTTTGATTTTTGCAACCTCTATACTAGAACCCATTCGCCCTAGAGAAAATCTATCCCTATATAGGTGTTATTTCAATTTTTTGGGCAGTGATTTGACTCTATTTATATTCTTTGATCTTTAGTAAAATCTAGGTTTCAGTTTCATAAATCAAAAAAATTAGTCAATCTTTGCATTTAGTTTAATAGGTCAAATTGAGTGTATTGTTTGAAAATCAAAATTGGAATTAAAAGACATCATTTTCAAGTTTTTGTATAGTATAATCAAAAAATTATGTTGTTTAAAATTTGGAAATTGCTATCTCTTTTTACGTATTTGCATTGCACATCATATTATGGGGTGTTTGGTTGCATTTATCTAGTACATTTATTCTCCATTTTGGGTGCACCTTAGGTTTGGTGAAAATTTTATGATCTTCACAACCTGGTGTCCTATTACCAATAATGTTGTGAGACGTAGCTGGAGCCTCATGCCATCCCACACATCTACATCTTATGTGAATATTGAGTTCTCTAGTTCTTTCATTCATAGTGTTTCTACTAGTCAACCCACTATTGAGCATAGCATTGATACCTCATTTCCCATTACCACAACCAATGTGATTGATGTTGCTAATGTCCCTCAAGAACTAAGACAAATGGATGAATTTTTAGAAAATTTTCAAAACTTTGTGAGGTCTAAATATATTTGGTACTATAATTCATATTATAAATAACATGAGGAAAATGCTTTATAATGAACAAGAAATAGAAATTGTGTGTAGCCTAGCTCACATTATTGATAAACATGTTCCTACAACAACTAGTTGTGCTCAAACTTTGGGGTATACTCAAAGTCAAAGTGGAAGTAAAATTCCTCCTCCTACAATTGTGGCTTCTATTCCTACATATACCAACATACATGTTACTACAACCATTCAACCCACTAGCAATTCCAATACTACCTTAGGTATTTCCACTGGGAATCCCTTTAGCTTTGTGCATTCAAATCTCATATCTCCTAACCCATAGACCCATAAAAAATTTATAATTCACTTGTTCTCCCAACACATATACACCTCCACATTATTCACCTCCATCTCACAACACAACCAATGATTCTTTCCTTAACCAACTCCTACAAAATGTTTCATCCCTCCAACATCAAGTTTCCATATTGAACCAAAAAAATGGCCAACCTTCACAATATGTCAAAAGAAACCCCTTATTCTTGGAGATATTGAGAAAAAAAATTCCACAAGGCATAGAGATTCCTAGATTTGAGAAATATGGTGGAAAAGGAGACCCTAGTAGTCATGTTGACGCATACACAGTCTAATGTAGTGACTTCATTTTTGAAGAAAAACACTTGGCTAAAATTTTCCCTAGATCCTTGAAAGATACTACCTTGGAATGGTTTTTTTCTTTACCAAATAATTCAATTCATTCATTCAATGAACTTATTTATGCCTTTATTAATCATTTCCAAGTGCATATGGGTCCCAAGATGACCTTAGTTGATTTAATGAAATTTAAACAAAACAAAGATGAAAAGGTCACAGACTTTATAGCACAATATCAATTGCTTTATTCACAAATCAACATTATGATTCTCGATACTGATCTTCAAAGAATTTTCATTGATAACTTACAAGACAAAGTCCAAGAAAATATTGGGATAATGAAATTTCCCTCCTTTACACACTTGTGCACAGCCCTTCATGACTATCAGAATTTAGTTGGTCATCCCAAAGAAAAATCTCCTTCTAATCATCTTGAGAAATCTGAAGTCGGACCTAATAACAATTTCCAACCTTTCAAGAAACAAAACAAGGGCTTCTTGCAACTAAATACCCATCAACCAAGTCAACATGTTAACTCCCAAGTGGCTGCTATAAAAATGAAAAATCCATATCTATTTAGGGAGAGGAGTAGTTAATTTACCCCTTTACCCAACACCCTCCACTCTATCATGTTACAACTTATGAGCAAGAACTTAATTACCTTACCTCCTATTAGAGCCATTGATACCTATTAGCCTTTACCTCCAAACTTTAATGTCAATTCCTTTTGAAATTATCATCAACAAAATGGACACGATACAGAGTAAGGTAACCATCTTAAACATGTTGTGCAAGACCTTATTGATTCTAATCACATCTAGATTGGTGGTTTTAATTATCAAGGAAATAAGTTTATTGCCCCACCCAACCAAAATTTGTAAATCTTTACCAATCCCATGCCAAATCATAATATCTCCTTTGTCAAAGCTAGTGATGCCAAAAATGATGTGATGAATGTTGACAAACTTTAAGATGAGAATAATGACAATATAAGTGATAATGAAGAATACCTATAGTGCATGGTCGGATTTATTGATGTGCAACCTCATAAGGGCCAAACCAAAATGCCCCTTGATATTCCTTTCTCACACAATAAAATAATGTGATCCCCTATATTGTGCTACTTGGTGTGTCTTATATCTTTGTGAGCCTACTTTGGAAGACCCTCCTCAAGTTGTCGGTGCAAGGATACAAAGGAGGTGAAATTTGTTGTGACATTCTTCTATTTGTGTCTACATTTTTCTATCTATCGTGACCATTCTTTTTCTTCTTTTTTTTCCTTTTAGGGATGATGTGAGGAATCGAGACATCCAAGTCTCTTCCATGTTGACTCAAAATCTTCTCTTTGTTCTCACTCTCTATATCTCATTCTTCCTTTGTGCTCATTGTTCCATGACACATTTTAGGCATGATGATGGTTCCTAGCTCAATTATATCACTACAACAATCATAAACATTGACCCTAGATCCATGGATCCCTTATGTGTTACCTTAGGATTACATATGGGGGGAAAGCCTTTATTTCCATGGCGTAGCTCTACTCAAAAATATATGTTTACATAGGGTTTTCCAAATAAATCTCTCATGTATTGTCATCTCTCATTTTTGTTCTACTTTAAAGTAATTGCTCATAGCATGGTGTTATCAATTTCTTTAAAGTCGGGGCATACACATCCCTACTCATTGTCTACATCAAAGTGTGGTCTTCTTACTTCATGTGATGTGTCTTCTTGGTGGTGTCATTGTGTTTTATGTCCTTCAAGAGTGTGATATTTCCTGGCATATGGAATTCTTCTTCGTGGTGATGCTAAAAATTGCATTCCCTAAGTTGTGAATATGTTATCCTAGACTAGTCCTCTCTTGGAGACATTAGCCATAATTTCCCCTAAGGCGAGACCTTTCATGAACTAAGAAAAACCCCTTTGAATATCTTATTACATGTATGAATTCCATTGAGCATAACAAAACTTGCTTGCTTGTGGAGCCTTTATGTTTTTTAAACGGCCACCTAGAATAACACAACTTGCTTTCCTGTGGAGCCTTTTTCATAAGTTCCTAGCATAATGTAGCTTGCTAGCCTTGTGACCAAGTTTTTATGGCACCTTATCAAAGTTATTAGTGGGTATAATTTTGGTATGGTTAGTACAATGGGAGCTAAATGACTTTCTCATTAGCCACTTTCTAGGGGCTCACCTAGTGGACAACAAATTTCAGTAGCCCATGTGAGTGCATTTTGTTTGTATAGTGGACAACAGGTTTCCACTTGTGAACATTTTGGATAAACATATAAGGCTTGATCCATTCTAGATGGACAAATATTTGATGCTTGATCCACCCCTCCTCTCTCTCACATTAATTTTGATATGCTATTCTTGTGAGTATCTTATCTTGTTGTTGCATATGTTTTAACATTGGCATGTGTCTCTTTGTGCCTTTGTTGATTTTCCATGAGATCTTAGATATTGGGGAATTGATCATCCTCCTTGACCTTTGTTGTATTATCTTTCCAAAACTTGTACAATTAGACCTCTCTTTACACTTGTTTGACTACTTTAGTGTGAGTTTTACCTAGGGTCATCCTCTCACTAAAGTGAGGGGATAAATGTAGTGTAGGAAAATGTACTCTTTTACATTTTCACACTATGTTTGGTCCCTTAATTAAATGGACTTAATTATGCCTCCAATTGGCCCAGTTTTGCATCTACAATCCTAATTAATTGTAATTTCTGAAAGGGGAATTAAAATTTAATTAATGCAATCATCATTTCCAACACCTCAAAATGAATAGATCCTAGCAATTTAGGTCAGGACCCATTCGTCCTTGGGCGAATGGGTCCCCTTTAAGTTGAAAATTTAAATTTAAATATGTTTTTGGTGGTATTTTTATGATCCCAAATTTATATTCAAATATTGGCTTGCAATGTTTAATTTTCAAGAAACTAGAAATTCATCTATAAATACAAGGTTATTTTATCAATTCAACATTAGAAAAAAGAGGGAAACTTTCATATGAGAAAATATTATTGTCAAGAGCATTGAAGAGCAGATTAATCAAGCATCTACAACAACATTTCAAGATCCTATTATGATGTCAATTTTTATGTGTGTTCATGCATGTTTTTGGAGCTAACATTGTGATGTAGGTTTCAAGTTTCAAGTCAAGATTCAAGCTATCAAATCAAGCATCCAATTGATCCATTTCATGCAAGATCAAGACCTTGGAGAGATGTGTTAAGTTTCAGTCCTTCACGGGTTTTATTCAATGGTTTGGTGAGTTGTAGCATAGCAAGTGTTCATTCATCCTTCCTTTCATGTTTCATTTCATTCCAAGGTTTAATTACCAAAATGGGGTTTGACCAAGGAAACCCCCTATTCACCAAAAAATTTAAAAAAATATTTTTTTATGTGTTTGCAGATCTTAGGTTGAAGAAGGATTGAATATCTATCAAAATTGCAAAATTGTAAAAGTTGTAAAGTTGTCAATATCGTCATCAAGTCACAAAAACTTGGATCTTGAATTTATTTCCATTATTTCGATAGTGAAACCTAGGGGAAATAGAAGATTAGATTCACCTCTAGAGGACCCAAAAATTAAGTTGAAAATCCCTACAAAGAATCATTTTCCATAGGACGAATCTGTCCTAGCAAGGGTCTCAGCAGGAGATTTTTTTCGTAGGTGCATAAAATTATATCTTTCTCAGATCTACCATAAGTTTGGTGTTTATGTTAGATGTGGGTTTTAAATTGATGTTTCAAGTGTTTAATTGCATAATTGGTTTATTTACTACTTTAAGTTTTTCTCCTAAAAGTGATGTCTTGAAAGTTGCAACCCATCCTCATTCATAAGGAAAACAAGAAGATCCCTCTCAAGATTGACTCACCTAAGGGTTGAAAGTTAGTCTTTCCCTAAGAGATCTCTTCTTCCTAATGAAATAGGAAGATAGGCGCATTTTCCCCATTTCAAAATTAATAAACCTATTTTCCTTTATTTCATTTATTATCCTATCCACTCTATCCATGAATTCATTATTTAATAAAAAATGCATCATAATATTTTGGATAGTATCTCCTCTCAAGGATACATAGCATGGTCATGTTTTTTCTCTTAATGTGATAGGCATTTTGGTTATAGGTGATTTCTGGGAGTTATGGGGTTCACAATCAACTCCAACAATTTTTTTGTAATTTCAACCAAATCACTCTTATCCTATAGAATCAATAGCATACCTATCATCCCAAAAACATCAATGCAACAACCTTATTTCCTTCACTATCTTCTTCTATAAAAAATTGAATACCATAGAATGTATTTTTTCCTATAATAATAAATTGTTAGAATTTTCCAAATCATTGAGCTATTTCAAAACATGATACTCCTCTTGGGAATTAAGCTCACACATATTCTAGCTCATGAGCATCATATCTATATGTTATCAAGGAGGTGTTTGCCTCCTTTCTCTTAATACACACTTTCAAAGCATGATACTCTTCTTGGGAATTAAACCCACAACTATTCTATCTCATGAACATTATATCTTCATGTTAAATCAAGGAGGTTCTAGCCTCTTTTCTTAAATTTTTTTTCATTGATGCAAGTGTTCCATTCTCTAATTCATGGTTGAATTTTATCTTTTCCTTTCTATTATCATTTTTCCTATCTTTGGAATTAGAACTACCAAAATCTATAAATATCAAGACATTCCTACCTCCATTTCTCCTCCCCCTCCTAGTAGAAATTGTCCAATTAGGTTCTAGGTATTTTTCACCTATGTCATCCCTTGAGATTTTTTTCCATGGTAGAATCCTTAGACATACCTTTGACATTTGATGTAGTAATTATAATGTTAGGTTCATTGTTCTCTCCACTAGTCACCTCTCTAGGAGTAGTATAATAATTAATAGAAATCTTTTCATCCTTAAGAACTTGATTGCAGGGAAATATTTAGTGGCGAATAATTGAAATCAAGACCTCCAAAAATGGTGAATAGTACAAGCGAAAAAGGATGTTGAATCACTAGGTTTTTGCAAAAAAATAATTTTGTCTCGATTAATTCACCTATGCATTATTTTTTAAATGATGCATCATTAGAACTGATTCGCTAGTAGTTTATACTGTAATTACAAATATTAATTATATTCGCTAGTAATATTATATTCCTACCATTAATTTTGGGGCAATATCACCACTAATAATAAATTACGATTTTATTTTAGGGATATTTTAGCCTTGAATAGGGCTTTTATTTATTGCCATCGATTAGCTTTTTAATCAGATGGATGTAGGTTGATTTCGTGACCTATATGCACGTGCATTTTAAAAGGCTTGTTGTGGCCCAAAACAAATGTTGGGCCTCGACAAGCCTTTTAAAATGCACATGCATATAGGTCACGGAATCAACCTGCAGCCATCCAATTAAAAAGCTAATCGATGGTAACAATTTCACTTTTCATATAGTCTATTTTTTTTAAATGAGAATTTAAAAAAATGCTTAATCTGTGTGTACTCAATGCATTTTCGATAGTGAAATGCTCTACCCCCTTGACCCTCGCAAGGGACGCTACCCCTTGACCCCGCTGGTGGCTGCTGCCCTCGATCCCCTACTTCAATATTACAAATATATATATATATATATGGGGGAACTGCGCCGACCAACTATGCAAATTTTGAAGGAGAGATTTGTCATTGTAATTATTCTTTTTAGTGATTATTTGTTAGGATTCACCACTGTGATTATTATTTTTTCCAATTATTCATTAAGATTCGTTGGGATTTTACAATAATTTTAATAATATGCATAGATTTGCAAGGAAAATTAATATATTTTTTCAAATAAAAGGAAATATTTGCCAAGATTTTACACCTTTGCCAAGGGGGGGTTTCTTAAAGTTATTCATGTTTGATAGGATATGATTTTAGCCAACAAACTAGCATTGTCCTCTCTTTCATTATCACCCTCCTAGCACAAAGCCTCACTCAAATCTCTCATTTTAGATTTCTTTTGGAAAGGCTTAAGCTCACATTTTTTTGTCATATGGCCAAAACTCAAACATCTGTAACACCTAGGGGAGATGTCCCAATTACTGCCCCCATCCAATTATCATTCACTCCATGCTCACTTAACATCCCAAAAAAAATTCACTTTGACCCATTAAAAAACTTTATTTTATGAAATAAAAAAATTACAAAAACACCAATGGCTGCTCATAACATAATGTGTAACTGACCAATGTAGATAGTCAGCAACACATGCATTTGTATTTATAATTCAAGTCAACTTGCACAGAAAAAGGCTCATTTACAATTTATTTAAATTTTTTATTGTTACAAATACCTCCACATGCAAAAGGTGCCACCCTCAATAGACATTATTTTAATAAATACTCATGCACACTTAATGGTGCTTTACACGACATAATCACAATCTCCTATCAACTTTATGGGATTTAAAATGCACAGTCTTCCACACTCTCCTTGGCTGCTACATGTATTAACTTCATTCCTTGTAGGTACCTGCTCAATTAAATATTGGTGTAAGGCTCCCTAAATAAACATCAAATCCAAATATAATGTAAAATTTAGTCAATCCATCTTAAAAAACCTACGTAACTGGCAGCTAAAAATTCAAATTATCAAAAAAAATCAAATTTGAAACACAACAACCAAATTGAATGCATTCAATTATTGAATTTGAATTCCTAAATAAGATGGGGAAAGCAGATAGAGACATTCACAATTGCTTTTTGTGAAGAATTATTCTCTGCAAACTATAGAGCATCGATAGGCATCCTCTACACATTCCCCCAATATCCCCAGTTTTCTAGGTTGGTACATTTTACATTCTACTTATAGTTATTTTCATGAACTGTGCATTTAACATTTATATTTATGTAGTGTCTTTTTATATTTTATAAGTAAATGAGGGTATTTTTTGGTAACGAGTTTTTCCTTACAAACCCAATTTACAAATTCAATAATTTGTGTGTTCAATTACTATTTTAGTCATTTCTCAAGGTTTATATTTGTCATTTATTTCATAAAAGGCTCCTTTATATTCTATGTCCCATGTTCTTTCTGCAAATTGATAAAAGCATGTTGAATCATTTGTTAGACTCATTTATATTCAAAATAAGTATACACATCAACTTGCATTTTCATTATATATGTATGTACGTGTATATATGACTGTGTCTGTATATATATATAGTTTGTTCATTTACTATTTTTGTTTATTTATGAACTGTTTGTTCATAAACTCACTTACACATTCCCTGAGGAAGCAACCATGAGTAGTGGTGCACCATTTTGGTCTACTCCGAGGCAGTTTCCAAAGCCTCTATAGTTCAGCTCGAGTGATCCTAGTCACATGGCTCTCCTTACTACAGGGTTTATTTTACGTTCTACTACTTTTGGAATCCCAATTTCTGATTGGGCTTCTAATGTAAAATTACTAGCTCATGTGGTAGATGAGTTGGATGTCCCAAAATTCAATCCAAAGCAAGGTGTGAAAATTGTGACTAATGAAAATTATACAAACATGAATGCTTCTACCATTGATGACACTATAGTTATTGATAATGAAATCAAGACACTAGTAAGTGGTGTTACAAACTTGCCTCCAAGCTTCTGAATGAACCCGATTAAATTTGAAAAGGTACTATTTAGTTTGTCTTCACTATTGCTCAATTACTCTTTTGTAGTTTATTTCCTTTTTTCATCTTCTCTCCAATATCTATGTAATTAATAATTTTGATGCTATGTGGCATTATAGGAAGATGATACAAACTATCACATGGATCTTATAGCTATTTTTTCTTATATGCATGTAAGGAACTATAGCATACCTGAAGTTGACAAGCTGAAAGTAAAATTTATTGCCAGAAGGATTGTACCATCTCTTGTAATGGACCTTGAGGCTCATCAATTGGAGGCATTCTCTAAGGCTTATTCTTACTTGGAAGAAGCAACTGATGTCAAAATGCTAGTGGAGACCTACTTTTTTGATATTCCCGTTGAGACTTACAAGTATGATTCTCTCCTATTTGTTTGATTTTCTAAAAAGTTATACTTGAAATTTAGGTCAATAATGTAAAACTACTTGATTCCTCATTACTCTATAATCTTTTTTCAGTTGGCATATATAAACACACAGTAAATGAAGAGTACATCCATATGTACAAGTAAGATGTATTCTATTGTAATCAGCTAGTAAATGAACAAATAGCTTAGTGAGTTTGTAAATGAATGTGTACAATTATATTTATATATATACACACTTATATATATAATATATATACATACAAACACATATATACACATACAAACATTTATATATATGTGTGTGTGTGTGTGTGTATATGAGTGTGTCTATGTATATATATATATACACATAGATACACTCATATATACACATATATACATATATAATGAAAATGCACGCTGAGAAATAACCTAAAATAGTAAATTAAAACACAAATTATTGAATTTATAAATGGTTTTGTAAGGAATAACCCGTTACCAAAAAATACCACCATTTAGTTATAACAAATAAAAAGACACTACATAAATATAACTATTAAATACACAGTTCATGAAAATAACTATAAGTAGAATATAGAAAGCACAGTTACTAAAAATGTAAGCTGTGAAGTAAATAATATATGATACAAATTATTGAGATTTCAACATATGTAAAACATTTAACAATAATTAATAACACATTTTATAGTAAATGAAAGAAGTTTTGTTGTATTCAACAATGTATAGGATAGAA